>JAOPHQ010005746.1:40000-120590 GCA_030340625.1 Merluccius polli | reverse complement strand
TCGACGGCAGGACGGTCCGCCACCTGATGGCGCTGCAAGCCCTCAAGACGGAGCACGCGAGCCTGCAGCGCGTCATGGCGTCCGAGCCCACGGCCACGTCCTCCAAGCCAGGTAGGGTTACCCCCCCCCCCAACACACACACACACACACACACACACACACACACACACACACACACACTCACTCACTCACTCACTCACTCACTCACACACACACACATAAGCAGACGCACACAGAGAGACAGACAGACAGACAGACAGAGACACACACACACACACACACACACACACACACACACACACACACACACACACACACACACAGAGAGAGACACACAGACAGAGAGACAGACAGTCAGACAGACACACACACATACGTGTGTTTTAGACGACTGTGTGCATGTGGTCCAGAATAACACCTCCAGGCGGGAGGGGAGGTTATAGTAAAGCCACGTTACCCTTTCTATTAATAGCTTCCCGTGGGCATTTATGTGTATGTAATAATAATATAACACATGTATTTATGATGTGTATAATATATAATGATAATAAAATACATGTTTTTATGATGTGTATAATATGTAATAATATAATACATGTATTTATGATGTGTATAATATGTAATAATATAATACATGTTTTTATGATGTGTATAATATATAATAATAATATAATACATGTTTTTATGATGTGTATAATATGTAATAATATAATACATGTATTTATGATGTGTATAATATGTAATAATATAATACATGTTTTTATGATGTGTATAATATATAATAATAATATAATACATGTATTTATGATGTGTATAATAATAATAATAATAATAATATAATACATGTATTTCTGATGTGTATAATATATGATAATATAATGCATGTATTTATGATGTGTATAATATATGATAATATAATGCATGTATTTATGATGTGTATAATATGTAATAATAATATAACGCATGTAATTATGATGTGTATAATATATGATAATAAAATACATGTTTTTATGATGTGTATAATATGTAATAATATAATACATGTTTTTATGATGTGTATAATATGTAATAATATAATACATGTATTTATGATGTGTATAATATATAATGATAATATAATACATGTATTTATGATGTGTATAATATATAATAATAATATAATACATGTATTTCTGATGTGTATAATATGTAATAATATAATACATGTATTTCTGATGTGTATAATATATAATAATAATATAATGTATTTCTGATGTGTATAATATATAATAATAATATAATACATGTATTTATGATGTGTATAATATATAATAATAATATAATATATGTATTTCTCTCTGTTCAGGTAAAGCTCTGCGTGGGGCGAAGCGGAGGTCGTCTCCTGACCCCGACGGGGGCGTGGCCTCCAAGACCGGTGTGGAGGCGTGGCTACCCTCCCCCCACCACCGGGCCACGCCCCCCGAAGTCCCTCCCACCGGACACTCCCCCAGCGGGAGCCGCCCTCATGCCTCGCCGCGGACGCCGCCGGCTCGCCCGAGGAGGTGCCGTCGCCCACGGCGACCGCCCCGAGGAGCGCGGGGGGGAGCGCGGAGCCCCGGGCCCCGCCCCCTCAGAGCGCCGCGGACTCGTCGGGGGCGGGGCTTGTGCCCGGAGGGGGCGGGGCTCCGCTGTGCTGCACGCTGTGTCTGGAGCGTCTGGAGGACACTCACTTCGTCCAGTGCCCGTCGGCGCCGGCCCACAAGTTCTGCTTCCCGTGCTCCCGGGGGAGCATCCGGCGGCAGCAGGAGGCGGCCGGCGAGGTGTACTGCCCCAGCGGCGAGCGCTGCCCCCTGCTGGGCGCCAGCGGGCCCTGGGCCTTCATGCAGGGAGAGATCGCCACCATCCTGGCCGGAGGCGTCAAGGTGAAGAAGGAGCGGGACCCCTGAGGGCCCCGGCGCTTCACGAGGAAACCACTGGAGGAAAAGTGTCCCGCGTCTTTCGCTGTGCGTCGCTTCCCCTCTTCCGTCGGAAGTTATAAACTGAAATGCGTCTGGTTGCGAAAGTGTCGCGCCGAGCTGCGCTTGGTGTGTCGCCAGGCACTCGGACGCCAGGCACTCGGACGCCAGGCACTCGGACGCCAGGCACTCGGACTCCAGGCACTCAGACGCCAGGCACTCGGACTCCAGGCACTCGGACGCCAGGCACTCGGACGCCAGGCCCTCGGACGCCAGGCCCTCGGACGCCAGGCCCTCGGACGCCAGGCCCTCGGACGCCAGGCACTCGGACGCCAGTTACGCGCGGCGGTCACAGAGAAGGAGCTCAGTGCGGACGCCGGCAGAGGTCTGCTGTGGGGTCGTTTGCATCCCTGTTGTCACGCGGACATGAGTGGCGTTGGCCCTGGTGCGCTGCCGTTGGGCGGGACGATGGACTGGCCTGAAGCCCTCGCCTCCTGTTGGTTTACTACAAACAAACAGGGCTTTAGTTGTACTTCTAGTTGTACTTCACGTTGTACTTCTCATTGTACGTCTAGTGTTACTTCTAGTCGTTCTTCTAGTTGTACTTCTTGCTGTACTTCTAGTTTTGCTTCTCATTTTACTCGTCTGCACTTGTTTTAAGAAATCCAACTTCTTGCCAAATACAGTTTGACCGAACACCTGCAGCCTGTCTTTCTTCAACGTTACTTGTGTGTATGTGTGTGGGTGTGTTGTGGGGTTGTGTGTGTGTGTGTGTGTTTGTGAGAGTGTGTGTGTGGGTGTATGTGTTGAGGGGTTGTGTGTGTGTTGTGGGGTAGTGTGTGTGTGTGTGTGTGTGTGTTTGTGAGAGTGTGTGTGTGAGTGTGTGTGTGTGTGTGTGTTGTGTGTGTGTGTGTGTGTGTGTGTTTGTGAGAGTGTGTGTGTGTGTGTGTGTGTGTTTGTGAGAGTGTGTGTGTGTGTGTTTGTGAGTGTGTGGGGGGGTTGTGTGAAAATTGGGTAGTGCAGTAGTGGATGTGTGTTTGTGGTGCATGTGGTCGGTCCTCACATCCACATATTCTGTGTTGTTGGGGTGTTTGTGAGAGAGGATCCCACACAGGATCCCATCTCCCCAGACTGCTGTACACACCGATGTCTACACTGAAACACACACACACCCTCACATGGTGGGGAGATGACATCCTCGCTGATGATGTATTGAGGTTGAATGTACTTCCACATTGTCCATTTGATGGCCCCGGTAACCATGGCAACCGTGGGCTGTTTACTGCACAGAGGCGAACCCGAGACGAGGATAAGGGAAACAGCAGCGCATTGTAGATAACTAGGATCCACCTGAATGATGCTGGGCTAGATGCTAGGCTATGCTGGGCTAGCCTAGATGCTAGGCTATGCTGGGCTAGCCTAGATGCTAGGCTAGGATACGTGAGGATTGGGTCCAACTTTAAGTGCTCTTTCTTTGCTCTGTGAAACCCAGCAGCTGGATGAATGGATCTGCCCAGGTAACACACACACACACACACACACACACACACACACACACACACACACACACACACACACACACACACACACACACACAGTGTCCCTCTGTTTGCTCAGCTCTCTCTCTCGCTCCCTCTTTCCATCTCTATCTCTCGCCTCTCTTCCTCTGTCGTCACGATAACGGGTCGGGTCTCCCCCAGACAGGAAGTCAGGAACACACCTAGCTAGCAGCAAGCTGTAATTGATAGTCACCACTAGATGATCCTGGGGCAGTGTAGTCCAGTGGTCAGGGTGTTTATCTCCCAGTTGAAATGTTCTAGGTTTGATCCCCAATGTCCAGTCTACCTGTAGGTATTCTAGAGCAAGATACCCCCTAACCCCTACCTGCTCCTTAATGACTGTATCTGTACTGTCTAACCCCTACCGGCTCCTTAATGACCTGTCTCTGTACTGTCTAACCCCTACCTGCTCCTTAATGACCTGTCTCTGTACTGTCTAACCCCTACCTGCTCCTTAATGACCTGTCTCTGTACTGTCTAACCCCTACCTGCTCCTTAATGACCTGTCTCTACTGTCTAACCCCTACCTGCTCCTTAATTACCTTTCTCTGTACTGTCTAACCCCTACCTGCTCCTTAGGGACCTGTCTGTGTACTGACTAACCCCTACCTGCTCCTTAATGACCTGTCTGTGTACTGTCTAACCTCTACCTGCTCCTTAATGACCTGTCTCTGTACTGTCTAACCCCTACCTGCTCCTTAATTACCTGTCTCTGTACTGTCTAACCCCTACCTGCTCCTTAGGGACCTGTCTCTGTACTGTCTAACCCCTACCTGCTCCTTAATGACCTGTCTCTGTACTGTCTAACCCCTACCTGCTCCTTAAGGACCTGTCTCTGTACTGTCTAACCCCTACCTGCTCCTTAGGGACCTGTCTCTGTACTGTCTAACCCCTACCTGCTCCTTAATGACCTGTCTCCCAGGCCTCTTCTAATTTGAGATTAGATTAAACTTTACCGTTGTTGTACACAGGACAACCAAATGCAGTTAAGAGTCTAACCAGAAGTGTAAATAGTGCATAGATAAAATGAGGTAGGCAGCATAATAGTAATTTACTGGCTAAATATTATATATATATATATATATATATATATATATATATATATATATATATATATATATATGAATCTTTTAATTGTACTTCTCATTTTACTCATCTGCACTTGTTTTTGGAAATCCAACTTCTTGCCAAATACAGATTGACATTTTAACACCTGCAGCCTCTCTTTCTTGAAGTTACTAAAGTGTGTGTGTGTGTGTGTGTGTGTGTGTGTGTGTGTTCTAGTGGTGAGCAGTGATGGAGGAACTTTGACTACTACTACTTTGACTAAACGCACTCTGTTTTCCCTTGTACCTGTTGCGTAACTACACCATCTGTGTGGACAGAATGGGTCCTCACACTGATACTGTCTGGTTCTTGGTGTGTGTGTGTGTGTGTGTGTGTGTGTGTGTGTGTGTGTGTGTGTGTGTGTGTGTGTGTGTGTGTGGCGGTCCTCAGATGATGTAATGAAAGCTTCTCCAGGAAGTAGTCCTTCTGTGGGCTAACGTCTGCCAGCTGTGGTCGCGTTTCAAACTCTTGGAAGCTCTCGACCCTCCGCTCAAACCCAGACTCCAGCAAACACATGAAACTACAAACACATTCAACTACACATTAAACTACAAACACATTAAACTACAAACACATTAAACTACAAACACATTCAACTACAAACACATTCAACTACACATGAAACTACAAACACATTCAACTACACATGAAACTACAAACACATTCAACTACAAACACATTCAACTACACATTAAACTACAAACACATTCAACTACACATGAAACTACAAACACATTAAACTACAAACACATTCAACTACACATGAAACTACAAACACATTCAACTACAAACACATTCAACTACACATTAAACTACAAACACATTCAACTACAAACACATTCAACTACACATTAAACTACAAACACATTCAACTACAAACACATTCAACTACACATGAAACTACAAACACATTCAACTACACATTAAACTACAAACACATTCAACTACACATGAAACTACAAACACATTCAACTACAAACACATGAAACTACACATAAACTACAAACACATTCAACTACAAACACATTAAACTACACATAAACTACAAACACCATTAAGCTACAAACACATTAAACTACAAACGCCCTTCAAACTACGTCCACATTAAACTACACATTAAACGACAAAGACATTAAACTACAAACCATTAAACTACAAACATCTCTATGTATGTACCTCCATATAGAGCTATTCAGAATGACTAGCATGCTAGTTCCAGAATGACTAGCATGCTAGTATTAACTCATTTAATTTGTTAATTCAACATCAAGCTAGCTCCCAGCGCTAATTGCTCGTGGCTTTTAGCTTCCAAACCACAACAAAGGGACGTCACATGTTCTCCACATTTATCATATGCATGCTGCATGTTGCATGTTAACGTGTAGTTTGTCTGGTTTGGATGGCCGGATAGCCGCCGTGCGTCGCCTGGCCGCTGCACCGGACCACCGGGTCTGACCTCACACCCACGCCGCGGTGCACGCGCTCTGCTGAGTCATGCTGTAAACCGCTCAGATCCAAAACAGATTCCTTCAGTCATTCAGTCATTCAGTCATTCAGTCATTCTTCACTTTTCACGTAAACCTGGGAGGTTTGTTGTCTCCTCATCCTCAGCCTCTTCATCCGGTCTGGTTCCTGTTCATACAGGAAAGCAGACTCGGAACAGAGTTTGAGTTGAGGTGAAAAGACTCTGAATGTGGTGAACTGGGAGTACAGCTGGATGAACTGGGAATACAGCTGGATGAACTGGGAATGCAGCTGGATGAACTGGGAATACAGCTGGATGAACTGGGAATGCAGCTGGATGAACTGGGAATACAGCTGGATGAACTGGTAATACAGCTGGATGAACTGGGAATACAGCTGGATGAACTGGGAATACGGTGTGGTTTGTGTGTCAAAGTGCTGCGTATTCCCAGCCTCACGTGCTCCAGACTGATTCACAGGACAGACATGTGGATTCATGTTTCTGTGCCTTGACGTTTAATTGTAGGCCAACTGGTGAGAAATGTTTGGGCCGTTGGTAATTAGTCAGTTGATGAGAAATGTATAAACATCGCTGCGGTCCGGGACGCGTCTCGCTGGGCCATGGTGGATTTTGCTGAGTGTTTACTTCAGAGGAAGGGGGAGTGATGATGGGGAAGGACAACATCACTCTCATGATGTTTCACCCACACACACACACACACACACACACACAGTAGTAGCAGTAGAAGTAGTAGTAGTAGTAGTAGAACTACTAGTACTACTACTACTACTGCTAGTAGTAGTAGTACAACTACTACTAGTAGTAACACTAGTAGTAGTAGTAGTAGTGGTGGTAGCAGTAGCAGTAGTAGTAATAGTAGTAGTAGTAGTAGTGGTGGTAGTAGTAGTAGTATAGTGGTGGTGGTAGTAGTAGTAGTAGTAGAAGTAGTAGTAGTAGTAGTAGTAGTTAGTAGTAGTAGAAGTAGTATTAGTAGTAGTAGTAGTAGTAGTAGTAGTACTAGTAGTAGTAGTAGTAGTAGAAGTAGTAGTAGCAGTAGTGGTAGTAGTACTAGCAGTACTACTAGTAGTAGTACTAGCAGTACTAGTAGTACTACTACTACTACTAGTAGTAGTAGTAGTAGTACTACTACTACTACTACTACTACTAGTAGTAGTAGTAGTAGTAGTAGCAGTAGTTTCTGTAGTTAGGGCTTTATGACGGAGCGCCAGCGCCCTCTGTCGGCCACCCGTGTTGCAGGATTAAAGCAATATCAAGGACTTCCGAGACGTGACTATTGGGGAAAAAATGACCAGAATTAATGAAGAATGAATAAAGGACATCTCAGATAACTATAACTACCGTCTGGTTTATACAAAAAATGCACATAAAAAAAGCACTACAAGTTGTCAACCTAAACCATGAACGGTGAACGTATGAAGGACTACGGGGGTTGAATTGCTGACCTCTAGCGGCCGACAATAAAATCGCCACCAAAATGTACGCCGGTAAAGCGAGCGAAAAAAAATAAAATAAAATAAAAATAATAATATCTGGTAATAATATCTAATAATACAAATAATAATCGTCTGTGCCGGGTAGTGCACTCAGCTTGTCTTTTTTTTTTTTTTTTACTCAGGCGTCCGGCGCGGGCAGCCGCCGCACGTCGGGGCCATAAGGGGTCCTTCCGGGTCCTGTCTCCCCTGCGTGCCTGACGTCAACCGCTCGACGGACCATCGCCGACGACGCGCCCGTTAAACCCGCTGAATTTACCGACCACCGACCGACCGCACACGCACCCCCCGTGGAGGCATGATGGGCGGCAGGTCCAGCACCTTAGCGGCGGGGCTCTGCGGGGCGCTGCTGCTCGGATACTGCATCTACTTCGACCGCAAGAGGCGGAGTGACCCCCACTTCAAGAACAGGCTGCGGGAACGTGAGTTTTGACCTCCTCCTCCTTCTACCTCCTCTTTCTACGTCCTCCTCCTCCTCCGCCTCCTCCCGCACCTCCTCCGCTCTCCCCGAGGTCAGGTGTTAACCGGAACCCCCCCACACGAAGGTGCACTTTATTCGGGTTACTAATCTGGTCGGTAAGTGTGGGCTGTACTGCGCATGTCTGCTGGTGACTGCTCGTCTGCCTGACATGAGGAGCAGCAGGAGGAGGAGGAGCAGGAGGAGCAGCAAAATGAGGAGCAGGAGGAGGAGGAGGAGCTGCTGCTCCTCGTCCCCCTGAAGTCACATCCCAATAAACACGGCTCCCACTGCTAAAAGCTTAACCTAAACGGTTCACTTCATTTAAACATTAATCCTGGACACTGGACTCCGCCAGACCTCCTGTCCGGTCTGAAGGTCCTGGTAGATTAAGCACTGAATACATGAGCTATATAATATAATATGTATTATAAGGGGAGATGCCAGTAGTTTGCCAAACTGACAAGACAGGACGGACTTGTAGACCCTGATCCTAGACCGGATCAGGTAGAGGTCTAGGGACCCAGTATCTACCACCTCTACTGTTGCTAATATTGGGATGTCAGAATCATACATTGTAGTACAAATGCAAACCTAATATATGAGAGAGAGAGAGAGAGAGAGAGAGAGAGAGAGAGAGAGAGAGAGAGAGAGAGAGAGATGGGCAGAGAGAGAGAGAGAGAGAGAGAGAGAGAGAGAGAGAGAGGGAGAGGGAGAGAGAGATGGGCAGAGAGAGAGAGATGGGCAGAGAGAGAGAGATGGGCAGAGAGAGAGAGATGGGCAGAGAGAGAGAGAGAGAGAGAGAGAGAGAGAGAGAGAGAGAGAGAGAGAGAGAGAGAGAGAGATGGGCAGAGAGAGAGAGAGATGGGCAGAGAGAGAGAGAGATGGGCAGAGAGAGAGAGAGAGAGAGAGAGAGAGATGGGCAGAGAGAGAGAGAGATGGGCAGAGAGAGAGAGAGATGGGCAGAGAGAGGGCAGAGAGAGAGAGAGAGAGAGATGGGCAGAGAGAGAGAGAGATGGGCAGAGAGAGAGAGAGAGAGAGAGATGGGCAGAGAGAGAGAGAGAGACAGAGAGAGAGAGAGAGAGAGAGAGAGAGATGGGCAGAGAGAGAGAGAGAGAGAGAGATGGGCAGAGAGAGAGAGATGGGCAGAGAGAGAGAGAGAGAGATGTTTTTTGTTCCTGTGATACTGACTGCATGCTGTCCGTCTCTCCCAGGGAGGAGAAAGCAGAAGGTTGCCAAGGAGAGGGCTGGGATGTCGAAGGTAAGATCATCTGAAAGTGTTGTGACGTCTAACCGCGTGTCCCTGGAAACGGCCACTCGGTGCCGCTAAGCCTTTTATTGAAACTGTTGTTGAGCTAACGTGACACTGATGTGTGTTAAGCTCCCGGACCTGAAAGACGCGGAGGCCGTCCAGAAGTTCTTCCTGGAGGAGATCCAGCTGGGGGAGGAACTGCTGGCACAGGGTGAGCCCCGCCATGCCGACACCATGCTAACTGCTCAATAATATACTTAAGATACTGCTGACTTCGCCATAAAATAGTGTATATACTTCTAACACCATTATTACTGATTCAGCACAATGTACGACCGGCTCTATACGTTCCTGAGGACTCGACTGTAACTTGAGTGATGCTTTTCTAAAGGGAGCCGGTGTGCTACTCCAGGTTCACTAACACCACCTGCTTGAGCTAGACCAGGGGTGGCCAACCAGTTACAGACTAAGAGCCAAATGTTTTACTGTGTTACTGCAGAGAGCCGCATCACACACACAGGCACACATGAACATCTGGCCGATAGGGGGGATGTTCATGTGCGGCGTCACGTTGCGCTCCCCGTGTGGAGCGACGGGCGGAGGAGCGCCATTCAGAATTTTTAAACCGCCGCGTCAAAAAATATGTAAACAGTTCTCAACTCTTCCAACGGCTCCCACGAGCGCGCGCATGCGTTCGACGAGCACGGAAGCGTCAGTTCCACGGGAGTGCGCCCGCGGGAGTGCCGCCTGACAGAATGCTGCGTCTTCTCTCTGCCCGCCCCCCCCCCTAAAAAACATTTCTCAACGGATCTCCACGAATCACACAAGTGGTACATCTTGTCTTCAAAACGGCGAATTTCGCCGAAAGCTGACTAGTTTGCGTGCCTGCGGTTAATATCGGGTGTTAGCGGGTTTACGTCGGGGTTTTTTGGGCAGTGTGAAAGGGGCGATACACAACACAACATTATATATGAACGTAAGAGCCGCATGAAACCAGGGAAAGAGCCCACCCCTGAGCTAGGCGCTAGTGGTCTCATGTAGCTGTGCGTGTGTGCGTGTGTGTGTGTGTGTGTGTCAGGTGACTATGAGACTGGTGTGGACCACCTGACCAACGCCATCGCCGTGTGCGGTCAGCCTCAGCAGCTGCTCCAGGTGTTGCAGCAGACCCTGCCCCCGCCCGTCTTCCAGATGTTGCTCACCAAGCTGCCCACCATCAGCCAGGTACAAATACACACTCGTATACACTAATATATTATAATATATACTCCACAACCTTACAAAGCAGGTAAGATGGGCACGAATGAGTAAGGCAGATTCATCTCAAAGTATATTGAGGCAACCACTAGCCAGATAAAATGCAGATTTAATAATTTGTTTTGGCTTATAGGCCGAGCGTAACACAAAGTTATGAATAGCAAGCTAATGACGGTCATGATTCATCGCTAGTCTTACTCAAACATAACTTTTATACTGGAGTTGTTAATGGGTTTATTATGTATGTAACAAGAATGTGGGGAAAAAAGTGATTTGCAGACGATTGCTTCCACCCTGTGGCAGGAGAGAGCGTAGCAGCCCATGGCACATTGGAAACGGACGTTATGAGATGCGCTCTCACTTAATTATACTTTTTTAGGGCAGTTGAACCGTAAACCTCGATGTTTTCTTCCTGTCCGCAGCGGATTGTGACGGCTCAGAGCCTGAGTGAAGACGATATAGAATAAACATCCATCCCCGTGGCCCGGCTGCTACCACGGCGACCTGAGGGAATCTTTTTTTAGACTTGTTTATTTAATGACATCATTGTTTATCTTTCTGAGACGTCTTATTGGTCCATACGGGCAGTTAGACCCACCTATCTGAAGCAAACCATCCACTCATTGGTTGTGGTCAGCTGATCTTGTTTCTGTGAGTAGGATACCTACCTTTTCATAGCACTGCTGTACTGGGATCACCTGCCAATCAAGACACCTGTCTGTTCCTGTTGGGTCATGTAACCCCGCCCCCTGTGCTGTCTGCTATAAAACACCTGTACGGTTTAAACTGAAACTATTTTTATGGTCATGGAATGTTTCTGTACCTTTTGAAGAGGTTCTCCCTCTTTAAATGTAAAAAAAAACTCAAGTAAAAAAAGGTGAATGAAATAGCGGCTGTTGTGTTTTTATTTTGTGGTCTTGGCGGTTCATTTAGACATTATTTACAGAGGATGGGGCTCTACTCAACCACCAGTTGTGATGTCATTATAAAGCATCTCCTGATCTACTTGTGTCCAGATCGATGATGGACCGACCAATCTATTGTACATCTGGGGACACCGCCACATGTGATTGGCTAATCAATCACACCTGGTGGTCAAACAGGGGCCCTTAAACATGACATACAGGTACCCACAACATTATCCAAATAAAAACAGTTTGTTTCCCATACGGAGAACCTCCGAACCCTGGAGAACACTGGGTTCTAAACGGGAAGTATCCAACATCAACAGGAAGTCTCAGACTCAGTCCCAGTTGCCATGGCGATGAGGTTATTCGATGTGAATCTTCTTCTTCCCCTTGGTCTTCTTCTTCTTTTGCACCTTGATCTTAAACTTCTTCTTGATCTTGGCCGTCTTGCCGGCGTCGGCCATCTCTCCTCTGAAGGACGACGGCTTGGCCGGCTGCGTCTTCTTCTCCACGCGGCGCCTGAAGGCTGCCGCGTTCGCAGCCTTCCCCGTCGCCTGCTTCTCCTTAGCCCCGCCCCCTGGCCTCCCGGCCCGGCCTCCTCGCCCAGGGCCTGCGGCCGCTCTCTTGGCTCCAACCCCGCTGCTGGTGGACGTGGCTTTCTTCTTCTCCTTCTCCTTGACTGACCTCTTGACGCGGACCTTGCGGCCCTCCAGCATGGTGCCGTCCAGCTTCAGAGCCAGCTGCACCGAGTCAGCACTCTGCACCACAGGAAGTCACACACAAGAAGACACATGAGGTTTACACGCATGAAGTCTCACAGGAAGTTAACACAGAAAGTAGTCTTACCACCAGGTAGGTATTTATTATAACTGCACTACCACTAATTAAATAATGACTAATCTTGTATTCTGATTTCTATGGCTACTCAAACCGTGACTTTCTCAGCCTCACTTGTCTGCTAAATGACTACATTATTATGTTATTACATTTGTGTGGTTTGAGATTTGGTTGTCGATGTGTGATGAAGATTTCTCACCTCAAACAGGACGTAGCCGAAGCCTTTCCCCAGACCAGAGTCTTTATCTCTGACAAGACGCACGCCATCCACCGGCCCACACGCTGAAAAGTGCTCCCGCAGCGACGCCTCCTTCAGCTCTACAAATATTTATTTATCTAGTATATATTTAATGTTTTAACACAATCATAGTATATATTTAATGTGTTAACACAATACATTTAGCATATATTTAATGTGTTAATATAGTTTTGTGATATCTTAACAGCCTCTGGGCGATGGACTCACCGAACGCCAGATTCCCCACAAACAGCGACCTCTTGTGGTCATGCTGAAACATGCAGGAGTGAGTCAGTCTTCAGGAATATTAATGACTGATCCAAGTGATCTCATTCTGGCTTAACTTTAGGTGACTTACCGAGTTCTCCGTCACTCTGTCCACTCGGATGATGTAATCTTTCTCCACCTCCAGCCCGTTCCTGAAGATAGGTGTGTGCGTGTGAGCCGTGTCCACACCAAACTCTTAAGCGCATTTTCGCCTTGCGTTACTCACGCATCTTCTACTCAAGTTAAACATTTGCGTGACAATGAACTGTTGGTGCAAGTTGAATGGTGCGAATTTGCGTCTTTGCATTGCCTTTGTATGTAAGTGTGAAAAATGTGCTTGGCATTTGGTGTGAACACAGCACTAGTGATGTTGTTCATGTGTGGATTACTATGCAATAAAATTCTAGATGTGAGCCGCTCACCTCTCCAGAGCCTTGCTGGCCCCGTCCTCGTCCTTGAAGACCACGTAGGCGTTCAGACTCTGCTTCATGGGGTGCACTTTACGCCTGTCAACCAAAACAACAGGTTGACAACACCCCCGGCCCAACAACGCTACCGCTGCGCTTCTCTAAATGACGACAGGAGATACGGGAGCTGGTATGGGATGTTTCGGACGACACTTACTGAATGGTCGCCACTCTGAGAGAAACTGATGGGTCCTCCCTCACCTGGAGAGAGAGAGAGACACACAGGTTAGGGTGAAGAGAGAGAGAGAGAGATGTTTAGGAGAGAGAGGTTAGGAGAGGTGAGCAGGTCTTACCACAGAGCGGAAGCGTGTGGACTCCACAGCCCCCTTCTCTCTGAAGAGCCTCAGCAGACCCTGTGGGGGGGGGGGGGAGGAATCAGACAGATACTCAGAGGGGTCTGACAGGGTGGAACAGGGTCCTGGTGGGGGGGGTCTGGGTCTGACGGGTAGTAACAGGGTCCTGGGGGGGTCTGGGGTCTGACACGGTGTAACGGGGGGGGGGGGGGGGGTCTGGGTGTGACAGGGTCCCTGGGGGGGGGGGGGAACAGACGCAGAAACGCTGCCTTACCTTCTTAGTGAAGCTGGCCGGCAGGTTGCCCACAAACACCGTCCTCTTCTTTTTCTCCTCTTCCTCCTCCTTCTTCTTCCCCTCCTGGGGCGCTGAAGGTGTGTTTCGCGGTCTCTTCGGTGGGCGGACTACCGCCTCCTCCTCCTCCTCATCCCCCAAGGCAACGGCAGCTTTCCTCCGCTTGGGCTTCGGCGGCTTCTTCTGCTGCTCCTGTTTGTCTGCGTTCTGCAGCGCGCTTTCCCTGCAGGATACAACACAAACTTTATTGACTGAGTCACAAAAACACGACACAGTGACTCACCTGTCCACCAACAGCCCAACTGACTCACCTGTCCACCAAATGCTGGCAGTCCGCTGGCTTCACCGGGGCTTTCTTCTGGCGTTGCGCGGCTTGACCTTTGACCCCTGCTGGCACAGTCTGCTTCTTCACCTCCGGGATCTTTACCACGAGCTGCCATGGCAACAACCAAACACACGCAGACCCAAATCAACGCGTGGTATTGATGCGTTAACAGACAAAGCCATCTAAGTGGTGACCACTCTGGACCGGTGCAGTCCTCCGGTTGAAGAGCCGTATTTACCTTCGGCGCGGGGACGAAGACCACCGGGGCGGGGGCGGCTGGACTGAACAGGGCCGACAGAGACCCGGACCCGCTGGGGGGGGCTGGAAACAAGCTGCCGGAGACCTGGCCCACCACGTAGTCCGCCGGCTGCTGCTCAGACCCGACCGCATCACTGGGGAGAGACACGGATCACTGCAGGACACTACGGACGGTACGGTTTTATAGCTGATGCAAAATCGTGTTATTGGGGGAATACAATAGGGAGACAAACCTCTTTGGAATCTCCTTTTTCATCGTTATTTCCAATAGTGTTCACACGATATTACACTAACACTGCCTTACGGGTTAATAACTAACATGCGACCCGACATGAAACACTATAAACTCTATAACACACCGCAACTAAACATTGTCACTCCAACTTGCTTTCAACTCTCACGTTTTTCCCTGCACGTCCGCCCTGCCCATGTGTCCGACGGGGAACACAAAGCAATAAAGGTTCCTACCCGGTGCCTCTTTCCGAAACTACTACTACTACTACTACCACTACTATTTAATTAGGATAGGTTTAATCTCAAATTAATTCAATCAGACGATATAAAACAATTTGACGTGTATGGCGATCCGACAACAACAAATTAGATTTATTCGTCAGCCCTAATGTTTTTGTGCAACATCGATATACGCCATTTCCGGTCTATGATCTTGTGATGCCAAACAAACGTTTAGGGTGTAACACTGAATAACTCCCATTTCCACCAGTGCGATGGCGGTGTTAAAAGGCGTCTAAAGGGTATTTGTATTTCATCTTCTGGTGGAAAAGAAACTAATTCCCTTCGTGGGAGAGGTTAGCGGCGGCGGCTCAGCCTCTTCGTAGCAGACTCGGTGGTGGGGGAGATGCCCGCGGCGGGCGGCGGAGCGGCGGGGATGCCGCCGGCGGAGGCGCTCGGGCGGCGGCTCTGCTGCGAGGGAGAGCGCGGCACGGTGCGCTACGTGGGGGCCGTCCCTCCCACAGCGGGTAGGGGGGACCACTTGGACACTTGGAGTTCATATAGGAGTGACAGTAGTTTGATGTTGTATTGCATACTGGCGTACAGGATCCAAATACTGTCAGTTCTAGAGATGATGAAGGGTGTGTGTGTGTGTGTGTGTGTGTGTGTGTGTGTGTGTCTCTGTCTGTCTGTCTGTCTGTCTGGCTGGCTGGCTGGCTGGCTGTGTGCGGGGGAGGGAGATGCAATTGCAGTGTATGAGACGTATACAGTGATCCCCTTAATATCCACACACACACACACACGTGACACTCAGCCAGTAGAGTTGATGTGTGTGTGTGCGTGTGTGTGTGTGCGTGTGTCAGGGCTGTGGCTGGGCGTGGAGTGGGACAATGCAGAGCGCGGGAAACACGACGGCAGCCATGAAGGCGTCCAGTACTTCACCTGCAGGTAAGTCCTGACCCCTCGACCACCGGCCCCCCTGACCCTCGACCTCTGACCCCTGTGCAGACTATCAGAGTGTGAGTTGTGTTGCCTGTCTTCCAGACACCCCAGCGGGGGTTCCTTCGTGCGGCCCCAGAAGGCCTCCTTCGGGGTCGACTTGGTGAGCGCCATGCAGGACCTCTACCAGTTCAACGTTCAGGAGGTGTTCGCTCAGCCGGCCACCATCTCCTCCAGGACCGTGGAGGTCAGCGGCTTCGCCAGGTCAGGAGCGCTTGGAAGCGGCTTAGAAGTGTATAGATAAAGTCTATAGGTATATATAGGTAAAGTCTATAGGTGTATATATAGTTAAACTATAGGTATATATAGGTAAAGTCTATAGGCATATATAGGTAAACTATAGGTATACATAGTTAAAGTCTATAGGTATATATAGGTCAAGTCTATAGGTATATATAGTTAAACTATAGGTATAAATAGTTAAAGTCTATAGATATATATAGTTAAAGCCTATGGATACATATAGTTAAAATTGGTATCAATAATTAAGCACAACACTTCAAACAATATACGCGTAACATATTTTCTAACAACATATGTACATACTATACAGCTTTTAGATGATGTCATCAGGAAAATGTAGAGATGATGTCGTCAGCAGGTTGTAGAGATGATGTCATCAGCAGGTTGTAGATATGATGTCATCGGGAGGTTGTAGAGATGATGTCATCAGAAATGATGTCATCAGCAGGTTGGATAGCCTGGAGGTGGTCTCTCTGAGGCAGCGGGAGGTCAGCAGTCCTGGACCCAGGGACCAGATCCAGACCCTCATGCACGGTATCCTTCAGTCAGACCCCCATACACCAGACCCCTTCACACCAGACCCCTTCACCCAAGACCCCCCTAACCAATGGAAGGAGCTCTACTATACCCTAATAACCAAGGAGCTCTACTATACCATAATAACCAATAGAAGGAGCTCTACTATACCATAATAACCAATAGAAGGAGCTCTACTATACCATAATAACCAATGGAAGGAGCTCTACTATACCATAATAACCAATAGAAGGAGCTCTACTATACCATAATAACCAATGGAGAGCTCTACTATACCATAATAACCAATAGAAGGAGCTCTACTATACCATAATAACCAATGGAAGGAGCTCTACTATACCATAATAACCAATAGAAGGAGCTCTACTATACCATAATAACCAATGGAAGGAGCTCTACTATACCATAATAACCAATGGAAGGAGCTCTACTATACCATAACCAATAGAAGGAGCTCTACTATACCATAATAACCAATGGAAGGAGCTCTACTATACCATAATAACCAATGGAAGGAGCTCTACTATACCCTAATAACCAATGGAAGGAGCTCTACTATACCATAATAACCAATGGAAGGAGCTCTACTATACCATAATAACCAATGGAAGGAGCTCTACTATACCATAATAACCAATGGAAGGAGCTCTACTATACCATAATAACCAATAGAAGGAGCTCTACTATACCATAATAACCAATAGAAGGAGCTCTACTATACCATAATAACCAATAGAAGGAGCTCTACTCTACCATAATAACCAATGGAAGGAGCTCTACTCTACCATAATAACCAATAGAAGGAGCTCTACTATACCATAATAACCAATAGAAGGAGCTCTAGTATACCATAATAACCAATGGAAGGAACTCTACTATACCATAATAACCAATAGAAGGAGCTCTACTATACCATAATAACCAATAGAAGGAGCTCTACTATACCATAATAACCAATGGAAGGAGCTCTACTATACCCTAATAACCAATGGAAGGAGCTCTACTATACCATAATAACCAATAGAAGGAGCTCTACTATACCATAATAACCAATAGAAGGAGCTCTACTATACCATAATAACCAATAGAAGGAGCTCTACTATACCATAATAACCAATAGAAGGAGCTCTACTATACCATAATAACCAATAGAAGGAGCTCTACTATACCATAATAACCAATGGAAGGAGCTCTACTATACCCTAATAACCAATGGAAG
Source organism: Merluccius polli (assembly GCA_030340625.1). Taxonomy (NCBI): domain Eukaryota; kingdom Metazoa; phylum Chordata; class Actinopteri; order Gadiformes; family Merlucciidae; genus Merluccius; species Merluccius polli. Next base: position 102,715 of record JAOPHQ010005746.1, on the reverse strand, counting down.
GAGCTCTACTCTACCATAATAACCAATGGAAGGAGCTCTACTATACCCTAATAACCAATGGAAAGAGCTCTACTCTACCATAATAACCAATAGAAGGAGCTCTACTATACCATAATAACCAATGGAAGGAGCTCTACTATACCATAATAACCAATAGAAGGAGCTCTACTATACCATAATAACCAATAGAAGGAGCTCTACTATACCATAATAACCAATGGAAGGAGCTCTACTATACCATAATAACCAATGGAAGGAGCTCTACTCTACCATAATAACCAATAGAAGGAGCTCTACTCTACCATAATAACCAATGGAAGGAGCTCTACTATACCCTAATAACCAATAGAAGGAGCTCTACTATACCATAATAACCAATAGAAGGAGCTCTAGTATACCATAATAACCAATGGAAGGAACTCTACTATACCATAATAACCAATAGAAGGAGCTCTACTATACCATAATAACCAATAGAAGGAGCTCTACTATACCATAATAACCAATAGAAGGAGCTCTAGTATACCATAATAACCAATGGAAGGAGCTCTACTATACCATAATAACCAATTGAAGGAGCTCTACTATACCATAATAACCAATGAAGAGCTCTACTATACCATAATAACCAATGAAGAGCTCTACTATACCATAATAACCAATGAAGAGCTCTACTATACCATAATAACCAATGAAGAGCTCTACTATACCATAATAACCAATGAAGAGCTCTACTATACCATAATAACCAATGGAAGGAGCTCTACTATACCATAATAACCAATAGAAGGAGCTCTACTATACCATAATAACCAATGGAAGGAGCTCTACTCTACCATAATAACCAATAGAAGGAGCTCTACTATACCATAATAACCAATGGAAGGAGCTCTACTATACCATAATAACCAATGGAAGGAGCTCTACTATACCATAATAACCAATAGAAGGAGCTCTACTATACCATAATAACCAATAGAAGGAGCTCTACTATACCATAATAACCAATAGAAGGAGCTCTACTATACCATAATAACCAATGGAAGGAGCTCTACTATACCCTAATAACCAATGGAAGGAGCTCTACTATACCATAATAACCAATGGAAGGAGCTCTACTATACCATAATAACCAATGGAAGGAGCTCTACTATACCATAATAACCAATGGAAGGAGCTCTACTAGATTGTGAGGGAGTGAGTTACAGTTAGCGTGTTGTGTGTTGTGGTCTCCTCAGCATGTTGTGGTCTCCTTAGCGTGTTGTAGATGTGAGATCTCTGGACCTGAGTGGGAACCTTCTGTCCAGCTGGCAGGATGTGGCCGGCATCACAGAGAACATGGAGCACCTGAGAGAGCTGCTTCTCAGGTAGAGAGAGAGAGAGAGGGGGGGGGGGGGCGGGGGGCGTATGTGGTCACATGACTCTCTAACCACTCCTCTACTTCCTGTCTCTCCCCCAGCTTCAACCGCCTGTCACTGACCTCCGACCCCAAGTCTCTAAGCCACGCCTTCTCCAACCTGACCGTGCTATCCCTGGCCGGCTGTCAGCTCACCTGGACGCAGGTATGGCCTGGGCCCCGCCCACACCATGATGTCACAGCTGCTTTTACTGTTGTCTAGTGATTCTCTAATCTCAGTATATGTACTTCATTAGAACTGCATGTTTATGTTTATTTTGACACTGCTTACCATATGGTATTTAGTATATAGTTATATTATACTTATTATTATATATATGATATTATTACAGACGTATTCAATCAGATAATGGATGGTTTGTAATTTAATGATCTGCTCTTGGACTCTCAGCTGCTCCAGTGCGCCCCCATGTGGCCACGGCTTGAAGAGCTGTACGTTTCCGAGAACGACATCACAGAACTCAGCAGGTGGGCTCAGCGTTTTGTGGATCCTACATACCGGTGACTGGTTAGAACCTGGTTAGGACCTGGTTAGAACCTGGTTAGAAGGTGTTTCACGGCCGTAACGATGACCTCATGCCCCTCTTCTCTGAAGGCCGCTGGACCTCCTGCAGGACCTGAAAGTGCTGGACCTTTCCAGTAACCCGTTGGTACAAGACAGCGTCCTCAATCTGGCTCACCTGCCCAGGTATGCACCAATTAACAATAACACCTGCCCAGGTATGCACCAATTAACAATAACACCTGCACAGGTATGCACCAATTAACAATAACACCTGCACAGGTATGCACAAATGAACAATTATATTAGTGGATTATGATTGTCATGTTACATTAGGTAGTAACACTAGATTAGGGTTAATTATGACTAGGTTAGGTAAGATTTCTTTACCTAACTGAATTGCAGTATGTTGTTAAGCCCAGATATTATTATTAGACCAGATTACATTAAATACAATTAGATTATATCAGATTAGATAGATTATTTGACTGGGAGTATTGTGTTGTTAACCTTAGGTTAGATTGGATGAAATGATATTATAATTTATATTCTATCAGATTAGATGATATAATCTAAATTGGATTATGTTCTTTTAGGCTGGAGAACCTGAACCTGTCCAGGACGGCTCTGTCTGACCTGCAGTTCCACGACGTTCCTCCTGGTAGCTAAACCGCCATAGCCTTTATGTTTCTCTGTTAGCATCTAGCCTTTATGTTTCTCTGTTAGCATCTAGCCTTTATGTTTCTCTGTTAGCATCTAGCCTTTATGTTTCTCTGTTAGCATCTAGCCTTTATGTTTCTCTGTTAGCATCTAGCCTTCATGTTCCCCTGTACATCTCTGTAGCCTTTATGTTCTTCTGTTGGCATACGACCGTGGAAGCTAGGCTGATTACGGTAGCATTAGCATGACCTTTGACCCCTCCTCTCTGCAGGGGGTAAGACCAGGATGTTTACTGCCTTGAAGGTTCTCATCCTGAACCACAACAACATAGCTCAGGTACACACACACACACACACACACACACACACACACACACACACACACACACACAGTCTCTGAGTCTCTGTTTTCCTCTAGTGGTCGGTCGTGAATGAGCTGGATAAGTTACAGAGCCTGGTGGAGCTTTCCTGTCGCCATAACAACCAGCTGACCAACGACCTCACACCTCAAACAGCCAATCAGCTCATCACAGCCAAGCTGGCCCAACTGGCCATCCTCAACAAGAGTCGGGTTGGTAAAAACCGGCTCAAACTGGTTTAGCACTTGAACTGGTTCAAAGTTGGTTCAATCTGGGTTCAAATCTAGTTTCTAACTATCCTTTTCCTTGTTTCCATGGTGACGGCCAGGTGCTACAAGAGGACCGCCGGGGGGCGGAGCTTGACTACATCAAGATGTTTGGAGAGGAGTGGTTGAAGTCTGGAGGCCACCGGGACCCTGCCCAGAACCAACCCAGCGCTCAGTTCACCAGCATGCACCCCCGCTACCTGCCACTCATCCAGAGTAAATATACCCTAACCCGCATCATTTAGAAACGTCTTTACTTAGAAATAACATCATTACTTAGAAATAACATAACAAATTATGAAATAACATCATAACTTAGAATTCACGTCATAACTTAGAAATAACGTGCATCACAAAATATTGGCATGTCTTGGGCTGGAGATAGGGCACACTACACATTTAACTTTATATACCCTATAAATTTAAATTGGTGTGATTTGAAATTCTGGTTGCGATCATTCTCGTGTGTGTGTGTGTGTGTGTGTGTGTGTGTGTGTGTGTGTGTCCCAGAGTACGGCGCTCCAGAGGAAGGAGAACTCAAGAAGCAGGCGCCATTCGCTCTCAAGAATCAGCTGATCAGTTAGTCCCCGCCCCCTTCCTCCACCCTGACACCCACCCATACATTTATATATATTATATATATATATGTACATTCATATGCATTTATATAAATGTACATACATTTATATAAATGCATTTACATGTATTTACATTTATATACATTTATATTGCTCCTATTAATGCAGTTATCTCTCCTGTCTCTCCTCTCTCACCTGTCTCTCCTCTCTCTCCTCTCTCACCTGTCTCTCCTCTCTCTCCTCTCTCACCTGTCTCTCCTCTCTCACCTGTCTCTCCTCTCTCACCTGTCTCTCCTCTCTCACCTGTCTCTCCTCTCTCTCCTGTCTCTCCTCTCTCTCCTGTCTCTCCTCTCTCACCTGTCTCTCCTCTCTCACCTGTCTCTCCTCTCTCTCCTCTCTCACCTGTCTCTCCTCTCTCACCTGTCTCTCCTCTCTCACCTGTCTCTCCTCTCTCACCTGTCTCTCCTCTCTCACCTGTCTCTCCTCTCTCCTGTCTCTCCTCTCTCTCCTCTCTCACCTGTCTCTCCTCTCTCTCCTCTCTCTCCTGTCTCTCCAGGTGTGACGATCGTTTGTCCCGAGGAGGAGGGGCGTATGCCCACCGTTAAGAAGCTCCCAGGTAGGAAACTCAGTTTGTCTTCTGGAGTGATAAGTAGGGGCTAATTAGCCGCTAACTAGCAGCTAACCAGCAGCTAACTAGTGGCTAACCAGCAGCTAAGTAGCACACACTAATTGCTAACTGGTAGCTAACTCGAATACTAGCGGCTAACTTTCATCTAAGTAGCGGCTAATTAGTGGCTAACTAGCAGCTAAGTAGTGGCTAACTATTGGCTAACTAGCAGCTAGTCTCCTAGGTTAATATCTAGTTAAGTCTAAAGGCAGACAGTTTAAATGTGGTGAACGGGTGTTTCACTTTCTTTCGCTTCATATGTGTTTCGACCAATCATGTTGCTGTGGGCGGGGATCTGTAAGCGTCTAATCTGTTTTGGCGAACACAAACTCGGCCAGCAGTGGTAAACGGTAACATAGTAGGACTGCTGGATCCCAGATGAACTAGCGGCTAACTAGCGGCTAACTAGCAGCTAGCTGATGTTCTTCCTGCTCCTCTAGACTCCATGACGGTGCAGAAGGTGAAGGGTCTTCTGTCCAGGATGCTCAAAGTCCCGGGAGCCGCTATTACACTGACCTACACCGGGCCCAAGGTACACACACACACACGCACACGCACACGCACACACACACACACACACACACACACACACACACACACACACACACACACACACACACACACACTGTCCTGATGGTACCAGGTGTGTTAATACAAGGTGTGCGCGTGTGGTTCTCCAGATGAACGGGTCTGAGGTGGACCTGGACAACGACCTGAAGCCGCTCCAGTTCTACTCCATCGAGGACGGAGACTCCCTGCTTGTCCGCAGGGCGTGACCTTCGACCCCCCGGGTCAGAACCACCCGATGACGGGGTTCCAGGGGTCAGGGCGTTCAGCACCGCCTACGTCTCCGTTTGGACCGGAGAGAAGTGCTCTTCGAACCAGGAACCCGAACACTTCTCCAACGCGCCGCCTGTCCCCTCCGCAGCGATGCCTAAATGCTTCCCATTATCCCCATACAGACCATAATAAACGCACTGTTAAACAAACCGTCTACGAACCGTCTGCATGTCGCCGATGGTTACTACATGCAACAATAAAACCGATACGGTGAGACATCTGCGGCCTGTTCCTCTGAATCGAAATGCCCCGTCTGCGGTCAATGAAGCGCTTGAAGTCTAGTCCTATTTAGAATTGATCTCCGTCGGAACCAGTGGTTCCCAACCCTTTCTGAGTACTGGACCCGCCCTAAGCGGGAGGACTGCAGGACTTCAGGAGGACTGCAGTACTTCAGGAGGACTGCAGTACTTCAGGAGGACTGCAGGACTTCAGGAGGACTGCAGGACTTTAGGAGGACTGCAGGACTTTAGGGGGACTGCAGTACTTTAGCAGCAGTGCAGTACTTTAGGAGGACTGCAGGACTTTAGGAGGACTTCAGTACTTTAGAAGGACTGCAGGACTTTAGGAGGACTGCAGTACTTCAGGAGGACTGCAGTACTTCAGGAGGACTGCAGGACTTTAGGAGGACTGCAGGACTTTAGGAGGACTTCAGTACTTTAGAAGGACTGCAGGACTTTAGGAGGACTGCAGTACTTCAGGAGGACTGCAGTACTTCAGGAGGACTGTAGGACTTTAGGAGGACTCCAGGACTTTAGGAGGACTGCAGTACTTTAGGAGGATGTCAGTACTTTAGCAGCAGTGCAGTACTTTAGGAGGACTGCAGGACTTTAGGAGGACTTCAGTACTTTAGAAGGACTGCAGGACTTTAGGAGGACTGCAGTACTTTAGGAGGATGTCAGTACTTTAGGAGGACTGCAGGACTTTAGGAGGACTGCAGTACTTCAGGAGGACTGCAGGACTTTAGGAGGACTGCAGGACTTTAGGAGGACTGCAGGACTTTAGGAGGACTGCAGTACTTAAGGAACAGTGCAGTACTTAAGGAACAGTGCAGTACTTTAGGAGGACTGCAGGACTTTAGGGGGACTGCAGTACTTTAGCAGCAGTGCAGTACTTTAGGAGGACTGCAGGACTTTAGGAGGACTTCAGTACTTTAGAAGGACTGCAGGACTTTAGGAGGACTGCAGTACTTCAGGAGGACTGCAGTACTTCAGGAGGACTGCAGGACTTTAGGAGGACTGCAGGACTTTAGGAGGACTTCAGTACTTTAGAAGGACTGCAGGACTTTAGGAGGACTGCAGTACTTCAGGAGGACTGCAGTACTTCAGGAGGACTGTAGGACTTTAGGAGGACTCCAGGACTTTAGGAGGACTGCAGTACTTTAGGAGGATGTCAGTACTTTAGCAGCAGTGCAGTACTTTAGGAGGACTGCAGGACTTTAGGAGGACTTCAGTACTTTAGAAGGACTGCAGGACTTTAGGAGGACTGCAGTACTTTAGGAGGATGTCAGTACTTTAGGAGGACTGCAGGACTTTAGGAGGACTGCAGGACTTTAGGAGGACTGCAGGACTTTAGGAGGACTGCAGTACTTCAGGAGGACTGCAGGACTTTAGGAGGACTGCAGGACTTTAGGAGGACTGCAGTACTTAAGGAACAGTGCAGTACTTAAGGAACAGTGCAGTACTTTAGGAGGACTGCAGGACTTTAGGGGGACTGCAGGACTTTAGGAGGACTGCAGTACTTTAGGAGGATGTCAGTACTTTAGGAGGACTGCAGGACTTTAGGAGGACTCCAGGACTTTAGGAGGACTGCAGTACTTCAGGAGGACTGCAGGACTTTAGGAGGACTGCAGGACTTTAGGAGGACTGCAGTACTTCAGGAGGACTGCAGTACTTTAGGAGGACTGCAGTACTTCAGGAGAACTGCAGGACTTTAGGGGGACTGCAGTACTTTAGGAGGACTGTAGGACTTTAGGGGGACTGCAGGACTTTAGGAGGACTGTAGGACTTTCGGGGGACTGCAGGACTTTAGGAGGACTGCAGGACTTTAGGGGGACTGCAGTACGTAAGGAGCAGCGCAGTACTTCAGGAGGACTGCAGGACTTTAGGGGGACTGCAGGACTTTAGGGGGACTGCAGGACTTTAGGAGGAATGCAGTACTTCAGGAGGATGTCAGTACTTTAGGAGGACTACAGTACTTTAGGAGGACCGCAGGACTTTAGGGGGACTGCAGTACGTAAGGAGCAGTGCAGTACTTTAGGAGGACTGCAGGACTTTAGGAGGACTGCAGTACTTTAGGAGGATGTCAGTACTTTAGGAGGACTGCAGTACTTTAGGAGGACTGCAGTACTTCAGGATTACTGCAAGACTTTAGGAGGACTGTAGGACTCTAGGAGGACTGCAGTACTTTAGGAGGATGTCAGTACTTTAGGAGGACTGCAGTACTTCAGGATTACTGCAGGACTTTAGGAGGACTGCAGTACTTCAGGAGGACTGCAGGACTTTAGGAGGACTGCAGGACTTTAGGAGGACTGCAGTACTTCAGGAGGACTGCAGGACTTTAGGAGGACTGCAGGACTTTAGGGGGACTGCAGTACTTCAGGAGGACTGCAGGACTTTAGGAGCAGTACCAGCTCTGGGCTGTAGGCGGCGACAGAGTTTCCCGCCTCTTCTTGGCGGAAGTAGAAGCGTCTGGCGGGCAGATTCAAAACAAAGATGGAGGCTGCGGGAGCGCTGCGGTTTCTTCGCTTAAACAAACTAAACGCAGGTACGGTGAAGCAGTTTGTTATGTTTTTAGTGAGGGACACATTAATACATCTGCTCAGCTGTCTGGTGGCTGAGGTCTGACCACTCGGATCCGGTCGTCCGGTCAACATCTCTCATATTCAACATGAGGAGAAATACGTAGTCAATATAACTAGAGTCCTTTAGAAGACTGCGTTTAGAAACTAGGTAGGGGTTAGACAGTACAGAGAGACAGACAGGTCATTAAGGAGCAGGTAGGGGTTAGACAGTACAGAGACAGGTCATTAAGGAGCAGGTAGGGGTTAGACAGTACAGATACAGGTCATTAAGGAGCAGGTAGTGGTTAGACAGTACAGAGACAGGTAATTAAGGAGCAGGTAGGGGTTAGACAGTACAGAGACAGGTCATTAAGGAGCAGGTAGGGGTTAGACAGTACAGAGACAGGTCATTAAGGAGCAGGTAGGGGTTAGACAGTACAGAGACAGGTCATTAAGGAGCAGGTAGGGGTTAGACAGTGCAGAGACAGGTCATTAAGGAGCAGGTAGGGGTTAGACAGTACAGAGACCGGTCATTAAGGAGGAGGTAGGGGTTAGACAGTACAGAGACAGGTCATTAAGGAGCAGGTAGGGGTTAGACAGGTCATTAAGGAGCAGGTAGGGGTTAGACAGTACAGAGACAGGTCATTAAGGAGCAGGTAGGGGTTAGACAGTACAGAGACGGATCATTAAGGAGGAGGTAGACTGGGGACATTGTTGATGAATATGACTTATCCTTAATATTTTTATAATATTAATATCATTAATATATTATAATATTTGTTATATTTGAGTGCACTAGACTAGATGTTCACGTTATTTGTGTGTTGCATCTGTGTGTCATTGTCTTTAGACTTTAGTCCCAGCTTGTTTCTCTAACTGTATTTTAGTTTCCATAAAGCCTTAGAGAAAGTTCTTAATTTGACTACACAACATCGGTGTACTGCGTTAATATTCAGATTTCTTTATTGATCCTGAGGGAACTTGTTGCTGTTAAATTGCTCAGCTCTAGATAATGAAAATAGAAATAAAATGGGATCAATTTAAGTAAAAGTATGTTCAGCTGCTGTAAGTTAAAGTGGTGTCCAGTGTGGGTAGATGCATTATGGGACTATGAGTTCACGGAGGTGGAGCCGCTGGATGCCACCATAGAAGAAGAGATCTTGGCGGATGGAGACAAGGCCTTCACCCAGCTGTACACCTGCCTGCTGCCCTATGCCACAGACGCCCCGGATGACTCCGTCCAGGTAGGGGGAGGAGTCTGTTGATGTAGGGGGAGGGGTCTGCCCAGGGAGGGTGTGTGTGTGTGTGTGTGTGTGTGTGTGTGTGTGTGTGTGTGTGTGTTGTCTGGTGTGTGTTAGTTACTGTGGTCTGGTTCCCCAGAGTGTGTGGGAGATTTTGGGAGACAGTGGGGGGTCCTCCAGAAGTCTGGTGGCTCTGCTGGCCTACCTGGTCCTAAAGGGGAAGAGCAGAGCAGCGTCAGCCCACCTGAGAACCTCCGCCCTGCAGGCTGCCTCCATCTACCTGCTGCTGCTGGGGGTCCCTGGTGAGAGAACACCTCCACCCACACACAAACCTCGGCCTCGCCACCACCTCCACCCACACACACACCCACACACACACACCTCACTACCACCTCCACCCACACACACACACACCTCACCACCACCTCCACCCACACACACACACCTCACCACCACCTCCACCACACACAAACCTCGACCTCACCACCACCACTACCTCCACCACACACACACACACACACACACACACACACACACACACACACACACACACACACACACACACACACACACACACACCTCCACTCCACCTCCACCACACACAAACCTATACCTCACCACTACCTCCACTCCACCGCGCACCTCAACCTCACCACTACCACCACCACTACCTCCACCACACACACACACACACACACACACACACACACACACACACACACACACACACACACACACACACACACACACACACACACACACACACACACCTCCACTCCACCACTACCTCACCAGTACCGCCACCACCACCTCCATCGCTACCACCACCTTAGGTTAGTTAATGTATTCTGTGCTGTGATTGGACAGTAGATGTTAGTTAATGTATTCTGTGCTGTGATTGGACAGTAGATGTTAGTTAATGTATTCTGTGCTGTGATTGGACAGTAGATGTTAGTTAATATATTCTGTGCTGTGATTGGACAGTAGATGTTAGTTAATATATTCTGTGCTGTGATTGGACAGTAGATGTTAGTTAATGTATTCTGTGCTGTGATTGGACAGTAGATGTTAGTTAATGTATTCTGTGCTGTGATTGGACAGTAGATGTTAATATATTCTGTGCTGTGATTGGACAGTAGATGTTAGTTAATGTATTTTGTGCTGTGATTGGACAGTAGATGTTAGTTAATGTATTCTGTGCTGTGATTGGACAGTAGATGTTAATGTATTCTGTGCTGTGATTGGACAGTAGATGTTAGTTAATGTATTCTGTGCTGTGATTGGACAGTAGATGTTGGTTAATGTATTCTGTGCTGTGATTGGACAGTAGATGTTAGTTAATGTATTCTGTGCTGTGATTGGACAGTAGATGTTAGTTAATGTATTCTGTGCTGTGATTGGACAGTAGATGTTAGTTAAGGTATTCTGTGCTGTGATTCGACAGTAGATGTTAGTTAAGGTATTCTGTGCTGTGATTGGACAGTAGATGTTAGTTAATGTATTCTGTGCTGTGATTGGACAGCAGATGTTGACGGTGTGTTTCTCTGCTCCAGGGAGCATTGCCAACCAGATGTTCCACCAGGTGTTGTTTGACACCTGCTCAGACCTGCCGTCCCACTGCTCGCCGCAGCAGTCGGCCAAGAAACGCAAGAAAGACGCCGTGAAGAGCAGCCAGGCGGACGGCAAGCGCTCCAAACCTCCACGCAAGGACCACGACGAGGTCAGACCCAGACACCACTCTACACTAACCTGACACATTGGGAGGTCAGACCCCATAAGGAGGTCAGACCCCATAGGGAGGTCAGACCCCATAAGGAGGTCAGGCCCCATAAGGAGGTCAGGCCCCATAAGGAGGTCAGGCCCCATAAGGAGGTCAGACCCCATGAGGAGGTCAGACCCCATGAGGAGGTCAGACCCCATAAGGAGGTCAGACCCCATGAGGAGGAGGTCAGACCCCATGAGGAGGTCAGACCCCATAAGGAGGTCAGACCCCATGAGGAGGAGGTCAGGCTAAGGAGGTCAGACCCCATAAGGAGGTCAGACCCCATGAGGAGGTCAGACCCCATAAGGAGGTCAGACCCCATGAGGAGGAGGTCAGGCTAAGGAGGTCAGACCCCATAAGGAGGTCAGACCCAATAAGGAGGATCATCTAAAGGTAATACTGATAATACTCGCGTGTTGATCCCAGACAGGACATGTGGAGATGAACTCATCTCTCTGTAGTGCGCTGTGGAGACGTTCTTAAGCGGTACAAATGAAAACCATATTTCACGTTGAGCTTGTTGGGTAGCACTTTGCTGACCGTCCTCCCCCTCAGGTGGATGCGGAGGACGAGGACAAGGAGGAGGAGGAAGAGGAGGTGCACCTCTCAGCCCAGGACAAGGTCACCGTCAGAGAGGGAGTGGTTCTTCTCGTTCAGAGTCTCCTCAGACTCCTCAAAACCTTTTCCCTCAAAGACAAGCGGCAGAGCGCCAACAACTGTACCCAGGTACCGCTAGCACCCCCAGCTAGCCCACCGCTCACTTGTTTTTCATTGGTGATTGTTCACTATTGATGAATGAATTGCTTTCTGTCTCCTTCAGATCTTCATTAAGCTGCTTTACTTTGAGCCGGTTGTAGGAGAGCTGAGGTTCTCTTCCCAACAGTGAGTTACTGCTGTGTTACACACAATACTGTCTGTTTAGGTGTGTTTGTGTGTGTGTGTGGCATATATATGGCATATGTAGAGAATGTAAATGTGCATGTGTGTGTGTATATAGTGTGTTAATGTGTTTGTATGTAGGATATGTGTAAATGTGTGTATGTAGAGTGTGTTAATGTGTGTGTATGCAGTGTGTTAATGTGTTTGTATGTAGGATATGTGTAAATGTGTGTATGTAGAGTGTGTTAATGTGTGTGTATGCAGTGTGTTAAAGGAGCTATAGATGATATTTTGGACAATAATATAGCAGTTAACAACTATTGGCTGTGTAAAGATATAGTGGAGTAACGACGTCCTGACCAGAGAATGAAGTCATTCTCCCTCTCTGTGTGTGTGTGTTGTATTTACCAGCTTCGTTTTGGTAGCCGGGCCGGCCGCTCATTCATGATAGCGCACGTGCCGTGCATGAGAGTTCATGTTAGTCCCTCAATGTGAAACCGTTGCCCCTCCCCGTGTTTAAATAGAGAGTGACATCGCCCCACAGTGTTGTAAACAGCGTGATGGCAGTGTTCAGTTCGAATATTCAGCTGAAGGCGATCATCCACTGAACAAACCACGCTCTTTGGCTAAAAAGGCCTCCGACAAAGAGCCTACTTGCCTACTGTACTTGCGTTGTCACTTGACATTATTCACAAAGGTAACTTTATGTTGTTGGGTCTTCACACGCAGCTCTTTGTCCCACAACAACTTGCAGACAACACGAAGGGAGGGAGGGAGGGAGGGGGAAGGAAGGAATGCAAAGTTAGGGGGGAGGAGCCTGGTATGTAGTGGCTGAATATATCGTCTATGGCTCCTTTTTAATGTGTGTGTATATAGAGTGTGTTAATGTGTGTGTGTTCCTCAGGGATGTGTCCAGGCTGAAGAGCCTCCCTGAGCTGGCCTTCTGTGGTCTCCACCTGCTCCTCTCCCCTTACCACGGAGACCAGAAGGAGGTAGGACACATCCCATAATACGCTGCAATCAGTGCTTTGATTTCCGTCTGTTGTTTATTCTCTTACTATTTACTACTAATATTACTGTTACTACTACTAATATTACACCAATAAAACTGGTGTGTGTGTGTGTGTGTGTGTGTGTGTGTGTGTGTGTGTGTGTGTGTGTGTGTGTGTGTGTGTGTGTGTGTGTGTGTGTGTGTGTGTGTGTGTGTGTGTGTGTGTGTGTGTGTGTGTGTGTAGGGCTTGAGGAGGGTCTTCCATGGGCTCCTCTACGTGATCCTGATGATGAGCAAGACGAATAGAAGACCCGCCCCCTTAGTGACATCACAGACTGTCACGGCCGCCCGTAGCCACGCCCTCCAGTTTGTCTGGTACAGAACCTCCAGCTGCCTAGTTTCATATCCACTCTGATCTCATCTGTGGAGGCTTTAATTGTGTGTGTGTGTGTGTGTGTGTGTGTGTGTGTGTGTGTAGTCATCTGGTAGAGGAGATGGAGGAGACCGCCTTGCCTTTTTTGCAGATCCTTCTGCAACACATCTGTTTCCAGGTCAGAGGTCAACAAACCCACACTAAATCTCATGTGCACCCATCAGATAGATTCAGATTCACTCCTGTTTACACCCATCAGGTAGATTCAGATTCACTCCTGTTTACACCCATCAGATAGATTCAGACTCACTCCTGTTTACACCCATCAGATAGATTCAGATTCACTCCTGTTTACACCCATCAGATAGATTTAGATTCACTCCTGTTTACACCCATCAGATAGATTCAGATTCACTCCTGTTTACACCCATCAGACAGATTTAGATTCACTCCTGTTTACACCCATCAGATAGATTCAGATTCACTCCTGTTTACACCCATCAGACAGATTTAGATTCACTCCTGTTTACACCCATCAGATAGATTCAGATTCACTCCTGTTTACACCCATCAGATAGATTCAGATTCACTCCTGTTTACATCCATCAGATAGATTCAGATTCACTCCTGTTTACACCCATCAGATAGATTCAGATTCACTCCTGTTTACACCCATCAGATAGATTTAGATTCACTCCTGTTTACACCCATCAGATAGATTCAGATTCACTCCTGTTTACACCCATCAGACAGATTTAGATTCACTCCTGTTTACACCCATCAGATAGATTTAGATTCACTCCTGTTTACACCCATCAGATAGATTCAGATTCACTCCTGTTTACACCCATCAGACAGATTTAGATTCACTCCTGTTTACACCCATCAGATAGATTCAGATTCACTCCTGTTTACACCCATCAGGTAGATTCAGATTCACTCCTGTTTACACCCATCAGATAGATTCAGACTCACTCCTGTTTACACCCATCAGATAGATTCAGATTCACTCCTGTTTACACCCATCAGATAGATTCAGATTCACTCCTGTTTACACCCATCAGATAGATTTAGATTCACTCCTGTTTACACCCATCAGATAGATTCAGATTCACTCCTGTTTACACCCATCAGACAGATTTAGATTCACTCCTGTTTACACCCATCAGATAGATTTAGATTCACTCCTGTTTACACCCATCAGATAGATTCAGATTCACTCCTGTTTACACCCATCAGACAGATTTAGATTCACTCCTGTTTACACCCATCAGATAGATTCAGATTCACTCCTGTTTACACCCATCAGGTAGATTCAGATTCACTCCTGTTTACACCCATCAGATAGATTCAGACTCACTCCTGTTTACACCCATCAGATAGATTCAGATTCACTCCTGTTTACACCCATCAGATAGATTCAGATTCACTCCTGTTTACACCCATCAGATAGATTTAGATTCACTCCTGTTTACACCCATCAGATAGATTCAGATTCACTCCTGTTTACACCCATCAGACAGATTTAGATTCACTCCTGTTTACACCCATCAGATAGATTTAGATTCACTCCTGTTTACACCCATCAGATAGATTCAGATTCACTCCTGTTTACACCCATCAGATAGATTCAGATTCACTCCTGTTTACACCCATCAGACAGATTTAGATTCACTCCTGTTTACACCCATCAGATAGATTCAGATTCACTCCTGTTTACACCCATCAGATAGATTCAGACTCACTCCTGTTTACACCCATCAGATAGATTCAGGTCATGGAACTTTATTAGCACATCCACACCAAACGGGACAGGATGTTACTAGCAGTTGGTATTAGTATTAAAAGTTCGGTCTATTCAGATTGCGGAGAAGAGCGAGTTCCGTTGCCATGGCTCCAAGGCGGTGGGCGCGCTGGTGTCTCTGCTGCCCAACGACGACTACACCTCCTTCATCAAGTGGCTGTCTGGATACTCCAGACACTCCAAGGTAACTACACCTCCACCTCCACCCAGACACTCAAGGTAACTACACCTCCACCTCCACCCAGACACTCAAAGTAACTACACCACCACTTCCACCTCCACCCAGACACTCAAAGTAACTACACCACCACTTCCACCTCCACCCAGACACTCAAAGTAACTACACCACCACTTCCACCTCCACCCAGACACTCAAAGTAACTACACCACCACTTCCACCTCCACCCAGACACTCAAGGTAACTACACCACCACTTCCACCCAGACACTCAAGGTAACTACACCACCACCTCCACCCAGACACTCAAGGTAACTACACCACCACCTCCACCCAGACACTCAAGGTAACTACACCACCACCTCCACCTCCACTCAGACACTCAAGGTAACTACACCACCACCTCCACCCAGACACTCAAGGTAACTACACCACCACTTCCACCCAGACACTCAAGGTAACTACACCACCACTTCCACCTCCACCCAGACACTCAAGGTAACTACACCACCACCTCCACCTCCACACTCAAAGTAACTACACCACCACTTCCACACTCAAGGTAACTACACCACCACCTCCACCCAGACACTCAAGGTAACTACACCACCACCTCCACCCAGACACTCAATGTAACTACACCACCACCTCCAGATGGTGTACTACCTACCGGTGGACTTGGTGATGGTTATATTATATTGTGTTGTTCTGTTATTATATATTATATTATATTATATTTAGAGATGGGCATAGATTAAAATATTTAATCTAGATTAATCTAGATTAAGGTTGAAATTAATCTAGGTTAATCTAGATTAACGTGGCTCCTTTGAATGATGTTGAAGGTGTCCATAATATGTGTTTGCTACCTAAATAATGACTTATATTACCTAAATAATGACTAAAAGTGGGTCTGCGCGATTGTTGAGCGGGGGGGGGGGGGGGCTACCGGAGGATTTCGGTTCGCGTTAATATCGGCGATAAAAATATTATCGGCCCATCACTAATTATATTATATACTATATATTCAACTGGCTGTCCATAGTTTCAACAATTCATATTTAGCCACAGCCCTGCATGTGTGGGATAGTAGTTCCAACGCGCCTGTAGCCCTGTTGATTTCAGGGGTATGATGAATGAACTTGAAGTTTCTGTTGTCTAATCGTGTCTGATTCGCCTCTGATCTATTCCTAAACTTAATTTAATGACTCAATGCCAACATGTGTGTGGGTGTGGGTGGGTGTGGTTGAAAAACAATATGGCACCCACACTTGCCAGGCCTCAATAGACTCCCTGGCAAACAATAAATGTCATATGTCATGTTCACACGTTGGGGGGCGTGGCCTACCATTAACGGCCAAGCAAAAGGCGCCATCCCTAAATAAGAATAAATATAAAATAGGCTGGAAAGTTATTCATGCTTTCATAAACTAACTTAACCTCAATATTGTATTCCAGATGGTGTACCGTCTGTTTGCGGTGGACGTGGTGATGGTTCTGATACAGCAGCCAGAGAGACGCCCTGCGGTGAGTCTAGCAGCAGAACGGGCGTCCCTCCTCCCTCACCGCTACCTGGTGCACAGCTTGCTGTTCAGCCGCCGCGCTGACTCCTCCCCCACCGTGCGAGGCCACGCCCTCTCCTGCCTGGCCCAGATCCTGGATCTACCTTCGCTCAACGCCTCCCGGGCCGTTCAGGACCTCTTCACCTGTATGTGCACTCTCACTCTCTCACTCTCTCACTCTCTCACTCTCTCACTCTCTCTCTCTCTCTCTCACACACACACACACACACACACACACACACACACACACACACACACACACACACACACACACACACACACACACACACACACACACACAATCGGTCATTGGTAACATTAACGTCCATTAATGTGCAACGCAGCAAAAAACTACAACAGAATGTGAGGATTTATTCAATTTTTTTTTTTACCGTTTAACTAACAGTGTTAATTGGTCAAAAATGATATTGTCGGTTAGTGGGTAAACGGTGTGTGTGTGTGTGTGTGTGTGTGTGTGTGTGTGTAGCTGGGATCAGCACAGTCCTGGAGGGAGATTCCACTGAAGGTACGTCACATTTCTTAATACTTAATACTAATCCCTTTATTCTGCACCAGGCGCTTTACGTTTTTCACCTAAATACAACTTCAGCGTGTCCACGGGCCCCCACTCGGCCGGTATCTATTTTATACCTTCATACTTCCTGACATTTCACCAAGGTATATGGTATATGACGGTATTTGTGTAAAAAAAAACCCCTGAGCTGCTGGGGATAGAAGTCATTGTAGCATGTATTACGTCGTATAGCCTACAATTCTGTCTAATATGCAGAATTACAGCGATCTGACGCGGGGAACTAAAGACGCATTCACCAGTGAGAGTCCTGTGTGTCTAGTGGTATATACCTGCCCAGGTGTACTCCTGCCCAGGTGTATTCCTGCCCAGGTGTACTCCTGCCCAGGTGTATTCCTGCCCAGGTGTACTCCTGCCCAGGTGTATTCCTGCCCAGGTGTACTCCTGCCCAGGTGTATTCCTGCCCAGGTGTACTCCTGCCCAGGTGTACTCCTGCCCAGGTGTACTCCTGCCCAGGTGCATGGTTTCCCATTGATGTATTAATTAGACTGTGGCGGCCTGCAGCCACAGTCTAATACACAAAGTGCGTCTATATGAGAAAATACATTGTTGCATGTTAGATTAAAAGATTGTTAAAGACTGTTAAAATGCAACTATAAAAAAACGTCCAATTAATTATTACCCTAACCCTAACCGCTTACATGAAGAACGCAACTTTTGCTAAAGTGTGACCTAATAAATTAGGTAGGCTTTGGTATATCCTAATTATTTATCTTGCACACAGCAATTTTATCATAAAAAACTGCAGCAAAAACGATGAAAAAACACTTTTGTAAAAACACCCGCCACGTCACGTTGTTGAAGTCCACGGTGGCTTTTGATGCTCCAGTGTGTGATTGGTTGATCTCAGGAACGATTGGCAGCCAGCAGACCCAGAGGACCTATCGCACGCTGCCCTTTAAGACTGTGGAGCTCACCAGCCCTGAGGTCCCCACCGGCTACGAAGGTAAATCTCCACCCACTGAACTGAACTCAATTATTCAACTGTTATTAACCTTTACTATTACTAAGCTTAACTATTACTGACATTTACTATTACTAACCTTTACTTTTACTAACCTTTATCACTAGGGACATTTAGCATTACAGTGGCTAATTACAGAGAATACATAGAAACAGTGCAAGTAAAGTAAAAGTAAAGTATATATTTACATCACAAGTATAACGTGTAACATGCTGCATGAAGGTGTAACATTTCTTTAATGTGTTAACGCATGTTAAGTCATGTTTCTAACTAGAGAAACATGTTAGCATGTGTTGACATGTGTTGGCATGTGTTTACATGTAACATGTTTCTCGAACATGTAACATGTGTTAACATGTTACATATTGTTTGTTTCCGGTGTTTTCCAGCTAAAGACAACCTGGCCATGCTGATGACGCGTGTGTCCGACCCTAAGACAGGTGTCAGGAAGTCTGCTCTGCAGGTGACAGGAAAACAAACTTATTTTACTTACTAAACTTTAAGTTGTTAGTACTTTTATTATTATGGTATTCATCCATTCATTGTTTGGGGAAATGGCAAAATGTTTTCCCCTACAGTATGGAAATCCTACAATAACATGTATGCTAGCCACACATGTTTAATAGTAATAATTATAGGTAATATTATTAGATTAAGTTTTAATTGCATAGGATCAAGATCTAAAAGTCCATCAAAATACTTCAAAAAGTGGAGGGGCCAATAGAAACCTGGCTGTAGTTTAAGGCCTGGTCACATGCTCCTAGACTATTCTGATTGGAGGAGTACTCAAGAGTGTTGACCTCTGACCTCTGTCCCAGGCCTTGCTGGGTCTGCTGAAGCACGGGGTCATCCCCATGACGACGGAGAACCTATCAGTGCTGTCGGACCGCTGCCGCGACCCCGCCCTGTCCGTCAAGAAGAAGGCCCTGCAGTGTATTGGGGAGCTGCTCACCGTGAGTCCACCTGATTGGTTCCCTCGGTCACAGATTGACAATCATATTCATTCTTAGAATTGAAATTTTGTAGCTGCTTCAATGTTGATTTTATCACAATTACACTATTTGTCACTGTTCATTTGGAATAAAAGCATCTACTCAATGGCTAAATGTTTGAAAGATCTTATCTAGCTACACTCGATCAGAGCTTTGGACCAGTTCACATGCATATCTAACTAGACGCATTATTTAAAAATGTCCCTCCCCCATCTTGTATGGCCCTCCCCCAGGCCCGGCCAGACAGCGGTGTGGTGCAGCAGGCGTGGCTTCAAGGGGTGGTGCCGGCACTGGTGGACGCAGAGAGCTCGGTCCAGGAGAAGGCTTTGGAGGCTCTGGAGGAGACCCTCCTGAGCCAGGTCAAAGCTTACTCCCCCCAGCACCACCTCGACGGCCCCCAGAGGCTCGCCTGGGACCTGCTGGGCCTGCTCTGCCACGAGTGTCACAACCTCGGGTAGGTCCTCCACTAGGTCCTCTGTTCTCCACTAGGTCCTCCACTAGGTCATCTGTTCTCCACTGTGTCCTCTGTCCTCCACTAGGTCCTCTGTTCTCCACTAGGTCCTCCACTAGGTCATCTGTTCTCCACTGTGTCCTCTGTCCTCCACTAGGTCCTCTGTTCTCCACTAGGTCCTCCACTAGGTCATCTGTTCTCCACTGTGTCCTCTGTCCTCCACTAGGTCCTCCACTAGGTCATCTGTCCGCCACTAGGTCCTCTGTTCTCCACTAGGTCCTCCACTAGGTCCTCTGTTCTCCACTAGGTCCTCCACTAGGTCCTTTGTTCTCCACTATGTCCTCTGTCCTCCACTAGGTCCTCTGTTCTCCACTAGGTCCTCCACTAGGTCCTCTGTTCTCCACTATGTCCTCTGTCCTCCACTAGGTCCTCTGTTCCCCACTAGGTCCTCCACTAGGTCCTCTGTTCTCCACTATGTCCTCTGTCCTCCACTAGGTCCTCTGTTCTCCACTAGGTCATCTGTCCTCCACTAGGTCCTCTGTTCTCCACTAGGTCCTCTTTTCTCCACTAGGTCCTTTGTCCTCCATTAGGTCCTCTGTTCTCCACTAGGTCCTCTGTTCTCCACTAGGTCCTCTGTCCTCCACTAGGTCCTCTGTTCTCCACTAGGTCCTCCACTAGGTCATCTGTCCTCCACTAGGTCCTCTGTTCTCCACTAGGTCCTCTTTTCTCCACTAGGTCCTTTGTCCTCCACTAGGTCCTCTGTTCTCCACTAGGTCCTCTTTTCTCCACTAGGTCCTTTGTCCTCCACTAGGTCCTCTGTTCTCCACTAGGTCCTCTTTTCTCCACTAGGTCCTTTGTCCTCCACTAGGTCCTCTGTTCTCCACTAGGTCCTCCACTAGGTCCTCCACTAGGTCCTCTGTTCTCCACTAGGTCCTCCACTAGGTCCTCTGTTCTCCACTAGGTCCTCTGTTCTCCACTGGGTCCGTGGAACGCAAGTTGTTCTACTTTACTGTCCATGTTGAAAATGAATAGCATGCGTTTAAGGAATTGTTTAGGTTGTTAGCATGCTGTTAGCCTGTTGTTAGCATGCGGTTAGCCTGCTGTTAGCATGCTGTTAGGCCAGTGTTAGGTAAGGCCAGTTTATTACCACATCAACCTTCAAGTCCATTCATAGCGCTCTATGATGGGCACGAATCGCATTTAAAGGACAATCATTTCAGATGAAGAAGATAAATGTGAAATAAGAGTATAAGATGGTAAAAAATTCAATATAATTGTGCAGACATACATTTTATTAAGAAGCTGTGGGAAACAAACATTTTGATGCATGCTGTTAGCCTGGTGTTATCCTGATGCTAACCTTTCAACTTTATGCTTCCGTTGTGTTTCCAGCCGCTACTTCAGCCGGGCGTTCAGGGTGTGGTCCCAGCAGCAGAAGTTCTCCTCGTCCTTCTGTTCCAGACTGATGTCCCACACCGAGGCTGAGCACGCTGCCGGGGCCTGGCTGCTGCTGTCCCATGTGGCCCGATGCACCCCCAACCTGCCCCTCACCCCCGTCCTGAATGCATGGGACCACCTCGTCAGGTAGGTACAGGTGAGACCCACTGGGACCACATGGTCACAGTACAGGTGAGACCCACTGGGACCATATGGTCACCGTACAGGTGAGACCCACTGGGACCACATGGTCACAGTACAGGTGAGACCCACTGGGACCACATGGTCACAGTACAGGTTACTGATGAGAGATAAGATGAGAGATAAGATTTAAAGAGAGAGAAGAAGAGAGACATATTTTGAAATTAAACAACCAAAAAAAAGGTCCACTACATCTCAGGCAAGAGGGATTCCCAAAACCAATCAGAGAAAAGATGCCCTGATTGGTCAGAAATAAGCCGGTAGTGGTCTTAAATCTAAATGTCTCATACAGAGGCAGGCGCAGTTCACCAGAACAGATATTCTCACAGCGCATTAAGGTCATGGTTAGGTGTGGTTACAGTAAGGTCATGGTTAGGTGTGGTTACAGTAAGGTCATGGTTAGGTGTGGTTACAGTAAGGTCATGGTTAGGTGTGGTTACAGTAAGGTCATGGTTAGGTGTGGTTACAGTCAGGTCATGGTTGGGTGTGGTTACGGTAAGGTCATGGTTAGGTGTGGTTACGGTAAGGTCATGGTTAGGTGTGGTTACAGTAAGGTCATGGTTAGGTGTGGTTACAGTAAGGTCATGGTTAGGTGTGGTTACAGTAAGGTCATGGTTAGGTGTGGTTACAGTAAGGTCATGGTTAGGTGTGGTTACAGTAAGGTCATGGTTAGGTGTGGTTACAGTAAGGTCATGGTTTGGTGTGGTTACAGTAAGGTCATGGTTAGGTGTGGTTACAGTACGGTCATGGTTAGGTGTGGTTACAGTAAGGTCATGGTTAGGTGTGGTTACAGTAAGGTCATGGTTAGGTGTGGTTACAGTAAGGTCATGGTTAGGTGTGGTTACAGTAAGGTCATGGTTTGGTGTGGTTACAGTCAGGTCATGGTTAGGTGTGGTTACAGTAAGGTCATGGTTAGGTGTGGTTACAGTCAGGTCAGGTTTTTGTTAACTTGTAACAGTTTAATTGGATGCTAATTAACTGTTTAATTGAATGCTAATCGACCCGCTGTACCATTCCAGCACCAAGGAGGTTGCCGTGACGACGTGCTGTCACATCCTCAGTGTGGTGGGGGATGTTTCGGAGTATCTCAATGAGGACACCAAGGGCAGGATCGTGGGTGGGTTCAACACCCAGCTTCACTCTTTAAAGGGGAATCTCACTTTATAACACTAGGGTCATTTTCACACCTACTCTGGCTTTTGTGTGCACCCCAGATAGAGCTGGGCAATACATCGATATTATATCGATATCGTGATATGAGACTAGATATTGTCTGAGATTTTGGATATCATAATATTGTCATGTGGCATATGGTAAGTGTCTTTTCCTGGTTTTAAAGGCTGCATTACAGTAGAGTGATGAAGAAAAAGTATTTTTTCAAGTCAAGTATTTAATTCACACAGGCATATACAAAAATAAACTTTCCCATGTGGTTATTTTATATAGAATATTTATTTATTGAATTACCAGAAAACATATTGTGAAACTATAAAACTATATCGTGATAAATATCGAGATATAAAAATGAAGGCTGA
Organism: Merluccius polli; assembly: GCA_030340625.1. NCBI lineage: Eukaryota > Metazoa > Chordata > Actinopteri > Gadiformes > Merlucciidae > Merluccius > Merluccius polli. The sequence continues at coordinate 79,687 of JAOPHQ010005746.1, read as the reverse complement.
CGCATTCTGTAGAAGGACAATATCAGTCATGAGCAACAGAGACATGTGTTTATTTATATATGTATATATATATATATATATATATATATATATATATGTATATATGTATATATATATGTATATATGTATATATGTATATATGTATATATATATATATATATATATATATATATATATATATATATGTGTATATGTGTGTGTTGACAATGAACGTGGAGTTTGATGTTGAATGGGCTTCTTTTGGATGGGGAGGGTTTGCTCACACGGGTATCTAAATATGTAAATAACAATAAAGCAAGCAACATAAAAACTGCACACAAAAGCCTGGGTAGCTGTGAAAATGACCCCAGAAATGATGAAGTTTTCCTTTAAGTCCTAAGAGGACCTGATCTGTCTGTATGTCGTCTGTCCATCTGATGATGATGATGATGATGATGATGATGAGCCGTCTGTGTTCAGATGAGCTGATGTCGTGGTTGAAGAGTATGGAGCTGTCTCTGGAGGTGATAAGTGGTGCCATGGAAACCTTGTTTCAGCTGGGACGTAGTGAGGACATCAAAAACACACAGGTCAAACCTCCCTCTCCTCCTCTCCTCCCCCTTATCTCCCCCCGTTCTCCTCTCCATCACCCCCTCCCCCTCCCTTCTCTCCTCTCCCTGTTCTCCTCTCCATCACCTTCTCTCCTCTCCCTGTTCTCCTGTTATTCTCTCCTCTTCTCCTTCTCTCCTCTCTTCTCTCCTCCCATCTCCACCCTTTTTCTCCTGCCCTCTCCACCTCCGTTCCATCACTGTCCTCTCCTTTCCTCTATAGAGCAATCAAGTCTTTTGTTATGTTACTTTGTAGATTATAGAAAATAGATTTCTTATTCATAATAACTTGAGTTAAGGTGAATGTAACACTGCTAACTGAAGCCTGGTTGTGATAACTAAGTTCAATAAATGAATTAGTTTTCCTTTGATTTTTCTTTTTATTAACGCCAATAATTCAATTTGAGTACTCGAATGTGGAAACCAGGAGGGATGCCAGACACCGGGCGTCTAGACTGGGGTCCTGATTAGTGATGCACCGATCAATCAGCCACTGATCATTATCGGCCGATGCATGCCCTAAACACGTGATTGGCAGACAACTTGAAATTTGCCAATTGCAGGAGCCGATCACGTGACTCTTTCACTATTTTTATTGATGGGTGTACCCTAGTCCTGATGGGTGTACCCTAGTCCTGATGGGCGCACCCTAGTCCTGATGGGCGCACCCTAGTCCTGATGGGTGCACCCTAGTCCTGATGGGTGCATCCTAGTCCTGGTGGGTGTAACCTAGTCCTGATGGTGTGATGACGGCTGTGTTCTCCCCCAGGCGTTCATGGACCGGCACTGTGGAGCTCTGATGTCTGTGTGTGAGGACTACCTGGCCGGCATCCTGCTGAGCCAGACTGGGGGTCAGCACCTGGACCAGGACCTCATGGTGAGGAGAGAGAGCGAGAGAGAGCGAGCGAGAGAGAGAGAGACTGACTGACTGACTGACTGACAGACATTTGTGGTGTCCTCAGGTGAAACACCTGCACCTGCTGGGTGTGGCCTCGCTGCACAGCCCCGCCCATGTGGGGAAGAGGACTGTCCTGCTGGTGGAGTCTGTCCTGTCTTCCCAAAAAGACACTGGTACATACACAAACTGGTACACATTCACGCACACACACACACAGGTACATGCACACTGATACACACACGCACACACACGTCGAGTATCTTGGCTGACACCTGAATTCACTGTCTGTGATTAATTAAGTACAGATCATTGTTGTGTAGGTCATTAACGCATGTGTGTGTGTGTGTGTGTGTGTGACCAGGTGAACTCTCTCAGAGACCAAACTCTCTGTCCACCAAGATCAGAGCCCACGGAGTCATCGCATTAGGTAAACAGTGTTGTTGTGACTGTCTCTCCCCACTGGGCCTGTGTCTGCATGGTAGTGACTGTCTCTCCCGCACAGGGCGTCTCTCTCTCTGCATGGTAGTGACTGTCTCTCCCGCACAGGGCGTCTCTCTCTCTGCATGGTAGTGACTGTCTCTCCCCCCAGGTCGTCTGTGTCTGCAGCATGAGGACCTGACCCAGACGTATCTCCCTGTGTTTGCACGGGAGCTGGAGGAGGGGGTGGAGGTGGCGGTGAGGAACAACCTGGTGGTGGTCATGTGTGACCTGTGTGTCCGCTACACCAACATGGTGGACAGCTACATCCCCAACATCTCCTCCTGTCTCCGTGACGACGAGCAGGTCATCCGGGAGCAGACCGTCATCATGCTCACCAACCTGCTGCAGGTAAGACCTGCACGTCGCTGTGACGACTGTACTGTACGTTGTCATAACGACTCTTGGTTCCCGTGGCAACTCTGTGCGTTGCTTTGACTTAATGTGTGTCACCGTGGCGACTACGTTGCCATGACATGCTGTGTGTCTCTGCTTCTAGGAGGAGTTTGTCAAGTGGAAAGGTTCGCTGTTCTTCCACTTCGTTTCCGTGCTGGTCGACCCTGTACCCGCCATCGCAAGGTAACCAGCCATTACTAGATAACATACGATCAGAAAGTATAGGACGGTAGTAGAAATAACAAAATATATACACTAAATATATCTACATACCCAAAAAGAGGAGTACAAATATAAATGCAAACAATAAATAAATACATTAGAAACGGTTCCACAAGTCAAACCTAGCGAACAATCACCAGGTGGCTGACTCAGAACACTCCTGATGATGAGGATGCTTTCCTTAAAGTAAGGGTGCTCCGATCAATCGGCATCTCTTGACAGATGAAGATTTATTTCTGAGGTTTATTTAAATTTAAACTTCCAAAGCTAGACAAATCCTAACTGTTTAGCCACGCCCACATTCCAGTTCAACTGGAGCGATGCAGAACATTCACTACATGAGAGCCGACTGCAATAATGCACGTCGCAAAATGTCACTTTTCAGCCTTTTTTTGTTACGTTAGTCGCTCGGAACAGCCCTAAAATAGAAGGCTTCAAATAGACCCTGTGATCGGTATCGGCCGATACTGCTTTCAGCGATCGGTGATCAGCCCCAAAAATCACCCTTACCTTAAACGAAAGGATCCCCGGCCCTGGTGTGCTGAGTGTGTGACGGTGGGGTCCCACGGACTGACATTGTCTTTTTGGTTCTGAGGTGAACAAGTTTCAGAATCCCTGCTCCAGTCTGTTAGTATAACTAGTGTATGTCTCTGTCTGTCTTATCGGTCTCTCTCTCTATCCTCCGGTCCGTTAGTATAACTAGTGTATGTCTCTGTCTCTGTCTGTCTTATCGATCTCTCTCTCTCTATCCTCCAGTCTGTTGGTATATGTGTGACTCTCTCTCCTCCAGTCTGTTAGTATAACTAGTGTGTGACTCTCTCTCCAGTCTGTGTGAGTACTGTCTGGTCCACCTGCTGCTGAAGAAGAACCCGGCCATGTTCAGCCAACACTTCATAGAGTGCATCTTCCACTTCAACGACTACAGAAAACACAAGGCCTACAACCACTTCCCACAGACAGAGAGGTACCCTGGGAAATGGAGTTTCCTCCTCATCTCATCATTATATGTATAAATGCTATTTGTTGGACACTTTAATGCAAAGTGTCCTACAACACCGTGAGTGTGGACATTCTGAGCATGGTTGGCCCCAGTGGGGATCAAACCCTAACCCTGGCATTGTTGATGCCTTGCTCAGCCAGTGGAGCTACAAAGAACTCATGTAGCATGATGTCATGGCCAGTTGTCTTCATGATGTCATGGCCGGTTGTGTTCATGAAGGTTATTTGATGCCTTCAGGGAGAGGACTCGCTTTTCGCTGAAAGGGCAGAGGAACCGTGAGAAGCGCTTCCGGATCTACCGTTTCCTCCTGGAGCATCTGAGCGACGCACAGCGCTTCAGCATCACCAACAAGATCAACCAGACCGTCCTGGGTAGGCCGGTAACAAGCTGTAGCTGCTAGCTGTAGTGGCCAACTGCTAGCTGTAGCTGCTAGCTGTAACTGCTAGCTGTAGCTGCCAGGTGAAGCTGCCAGGTGTAACTGTAGCTGTAACTGCTAGCTGTAGCTGCCAGGTGTAGCTGCTAGCTGTAACTGCTAGCTGTAGCTGCCAGGTGTAGCTGCCAGGTGTAACTGTAGCTGTAACTGCTAGCTGTAGCTGCCAGGTGTAGCTGCTAGCTGTAACTGCTAGCCAGGCAGCTAACCAGGTGTATCTGGGCCCACAACTGAACAATGGACAGAATGAACAGGTGAATAACCTGCTCTCTCCTCCCAGCATGCTTTGCTGACGACGAGCTGCCGTTGGACGCTGACGGAGCGGAGATCTTGACGGAGACGTTCAGCATCCTGAGCCTGAAGGAGCTGAAGCTGCAGACCACTTCCCCCCCAGCAGGGGGCGCCGCGGCCGACGAGCCTGAGGACGACAACCCCAACATGGCCGCGGCTGCGCTGCAGGCCGCACACAAAAAAGTCATCTCCCAGGTAACCATCCAAACGTAGAAGGTGGTTTCCTAGGTAACCATCCAAATATAGAAAGTGGTTTCCTGGGTAACCATGTAAAGAAAAAGAAAAAAAGTATATATATATATTTCTTTTTTTTAATATATACAGTACTACTAGTAGTATAGTACTACTACTATAGAAGTACTTTAGTAGTACTATTACTAGTAGTACTATAGTACTACTATACTATATACTATACTATACTGCTATACTATACTATAGTAGTATTATAGCATAGCAGTACTATAGTATAATGTGTGTTCCTCAGGTCCAGAAGAAGGCCTTCATTGAGAACACGGTCCCCATCATCATAGCTCTGAAGAACATGCTGGAGCATCGCCGCTCCCCTGTCATCAAGGACCTCATGGCCTACCTGCAGGTAACCAGTAGCCACACCCCCGCATGTCTCTAGGCAACAGTGATGACGGGGCCTGTCTCTAGGCACCATTAACCACAGGGCCTGTCTCTAGGCAACAGTAATGACGGGGCCTGTCTCTAGGCACCATTAACCACAGGGCCTGTCTCTAGGCACCATTAACCACAGGGCTTGTCTCTAGGCACCATTAACCACAGGGCCTGTCTCTAGGCACCATTAACCACAGGGCCTGTCTCTAGGCAACAGTAACCACAGGGCCTGTCTCTAGGCACCATTAACCACAGGGCCTGTCTCTAGGCAACAGTAATGACGGGGCCTGTCTCTAGGCACCATTAACCACAGGGCCTGTCTCTAGGCACCATTAACCATAGGGCCTGTCTCTAGGCACCATTAACCACAGGCCCTGTCTCTAGGCAACAGTAACCACAGGGCCTGTCTCTAGGCACCATTAACCACAGGGCCTGTCTCTAGGCAACAGTAACCACAGGGCCTGTCTCTAGGCAAAAGTAACCACAGGGCCTGTCTCTAGGCAACAGTAACCACAGGGCCTGTCTCTAGGCAACAGTAACCACAGGGCCTGTCTCTAGGCACCATTAACCACAGGGCCTGTCTCTAGGAATCAGTAACAACACGGCCTGTCTCTAGGCAACAGTAACCACACGGCCTGTCTCTAGGCGACAGTAACCACACAGCCTGTCTCTAGGCAACAGTAACCACAGGGCCTGTCTCTAGGCACCATTAACCACAGGGCCTGTCTCTAGGCAACAGTAACCACACGGCCTGTCTCTAGGCAACAGTAACCACACGGCCTGTCTCTAGGCGACAGTAACCACACAGCCTGTCTCTAGGCAACAGTAACCACACGGCCTGTCTCTAGGCGACAGTAACCACACAGCCTCTCTCTAGGCGACAGTAACCACACAGCCTGTCTCTAGGAGACAGTAACCACACAGCCTGTCTCTAGGCGACAGTAACCACACAGCCTGTCTGTAGGCGACAGTAACCACAGCCTGTCTCTAGGCAACAGTAACCACACGGCCTGTCTCTAGGCGACAGTAACCACACAGCCTGTCTCTAGGAGACAGTAACCACACAGCCTGTCTCTAGGCGACAGTAACCACACAGCCTGTCTGTAGGCGACAGTAACCACAGCCTGTCTCTAGGCAACAGTAACCATGATGGTGTGTTCAGGTAGCCACGCAGAACCTGCATAGTGACGTGAAGGAGCTGTTCTCTGGAGACGAGCAGCTGGCAGCAGAGCTGGACTTCAACCTGCAGGAGAAAGAAAACCTGGCCAATCAGACGCCATACACGGTAGAAATGTGCTTCTGATTGGCTCAGACACACAAGATGCTTGCCGTGTGTGTGTGTGTGTGTGTGTGTGTGTGTGTGTGTGTGTGTGGCAGCATTTCTTAAAGTATGAGTGGCCATCTAGCTGAAGGTGGTTCGCGGCCGACAAAACACCCCTCCTCTCTCTCTCTCGCTCTCCTGCAGGATTCTGTGCAGAACGCTCCTGTTCCTCCTGCAGCCAATCAGATGGCTCTCCTGCATGGCATCTCCACCCCCCAGCCTCCAAGAGCCAATCAGATGGCTGTCCTGCATGGCTTCTCCACCCCCCAGCCTCCAAGAGCCAATCAGATGGCTGTCCTGCATGGCTTCTCCACCCCCCAGCCTCCAAGAGCCAATCACGCGCTGCTCAGCAGACTGGCCCTGACAGACAGGTAGAGATATCCCTTTATTATGATTAATATTAGCAGTATTATAATTAATATTGTTCATATTCAGTACTATACTTATATTATTCTATATTATACTATACTATTGACAATATGAGTTACTATACTTCATATAGGAAGTAGAATCAGGGTTTAGTGGAGGGGGAAGTGTAGGGCTGTACCCTAGAATCTGAATAGTGGTTACAGCAGTAGACACTGCTAGACCCACGGTGACTTGGATTATATTATATTAATTACAGTATATTATATTAGTCTATATTATAGTATGTAAGGCTAACGGAAGCCAATATTATAGTACATTATATAAGGCTAACAGAAGTTACGGACGCGCACGTTGTTGTCATCATATTGTGAATTCAGTGTCTGTGTGTGTGTGTGTGTGTGTGTGTGTGTGTGTGTGTGTGTGTGTGTGTGTGTGTGTGTGTGTGTGTGTGTGTGTGTGTGTGTGTGTGTGTGTGTGTGTGTGTGTGTGTGTGTCCACAGTCGCCGGGCTCAAGGCAAGCAGGACCCTCGTAGCTCCGCCCGCCTGGAGAATACAGGTAAGGGGACCTGCTGGTCTCCTAGCAACCACTAGGAACCTTTACCACAGTGGAGGAAAACAACTAATTCCTAACAATGAACAGATAGTAGAGAGTACCTCCTACTGAGACAGGATCACATCCTACTGAGACAGGATCACATCCTACTGAGACAGGATCACATCCTACTGAGACAGGATCACATCCTACTGAGACATGATCACATCTTACTGAGACAGGATCACATCCCACTGAGACAGGATCACATCCTACTGAGACAGGATCACATCCTACTGAGACAGGATCACATCTTACTGAGACAGAATCACATCCTACTGAGACAGGATCACATCTTACTGAGACAGGATCACATCCTACTGAGACAGGATCACATCTTACTGAGACAGAATCACATCCTACTGAGACAGGATCACATCTTACTGAGACAGAATCACATCCCACTGAGACAGGATCACATCCTACTGAGACAGGATCACATCCCACTGAGACAGGATCACATCCTACTGAGACAGAATCACATCCTACTGAGACAGGATCACATCCTACTGAGACAGGATCACATCCTACTGAGACAGGATCACATCTTACTGAGACAGAATCACATCCTACTGAGACAGGATCACATCCTACTGAGACAGGATCACATCCCACTGAGACAGAATCACATCCTACTGAGACAGGATCACATCCTACTGAGACAGGATCACATCCTACTGAGACAGAATCACATCCTACTGAGACAGGATCACATCCTACTGAGACAGGATCACATCCTACTGAGACAGGATCACATCCCACTGAGACAGAATCACATCCTACTGAGACAGGATCACATCCTACTGAGACAGGATCACATCCCACTGAGACAGAATCACATCCTACTGAGACAGGATCACATCCTACTGAGACAGGATCACATCCCGTACTGAATGATCTGCCCAGGCTGTATTAATGTTTCTCTGGTTCTCTTCCAGTGCTCGCTAAATGCTCCATCAACAACAGAGCCAACAGCACTCCTGTCGGTACGTACAGCACACTGGAGCATGTACGCTATCCTAGCGCTTTGCTCTACGCTAGCTGTTAGCACACTGGAGCATGTATGCTATCCTAGCGCTTTGCTCTACGCTAGCTGTTAGCACACTGGAGCATGTACGCTATCCTAGCGCTTTGCTCTTAGCTAGCTGTTAGCACACTGGAGCATGTACGCTATCCTAGCGCTTTGCTCTACGCTAGCTGTTAGCACACTGGAGCATGTACGCTATCCTAGCGCTTTGCTCTACGCTAGCTGTTAGCACACTGGAGCATGTACGCTATCCTAGCGCTTTGCTCTACGCTAGCTGTTAGCACACTGGAGCATGTACGCTATCCTAGCGCTTTGCTCTACGCTAGCTGTTAGCACACTGGAGCATGGACGCTATCCTAGCGCTTTGCTCTACGCTAGCCATTAGCAAAAGCTAAAGGAATCTGTTAATATGTGGTACTGTGGTAAAATGTGGCTGCAGGTGTCTTGTGAGAGGGCTTCATACTTGTTGTGTTGGGGTTATTGATATCTGGAGTTGACTTCTTAGTGAAACGGTTTCATTGTTCCAGGTGTTGAATTCAACTTCACATTCGGAGGATCTGTCAGCGCCATCTTGGAAGAAACGGAAACAAGTGAGCCACTTCCTGTCTGCATGAAAATAGTTTTGACGATAGTTATCATAAAACGATCATAGTATTGTAGTATTATCATAGAATGTAATATAATCTTATAGTATTATGTTAGTAATATAATCTCATAGTATTATGTTAGTAATATAATCTCATAGTATTATGTTAGTAATATAATGTCATAGTATTATGTTAGTAATATAATGTCATAGTATTATGTTATTAATATAATCTCATAGTATTATGTTAGTAATATAATCTCATAGTATTATGTTAGTAATATAATCTCATAGTATTATGTTAGTAATATAATCTCATAGTATTATGTTAGTAATATAATCTCATAGTATTATGTTAGTAATATAATCTCATAGTATTGTTAGTAATATAATCTCATAGTATTATGTTAGTAATATAATCTCATAGTATTATGTTAGTAATATAATCTCATAGTATTGTTAGTAATATAATCTCATAGTATTATGTTAGTAATATAATCTCATAGTATTATGTTAGTAATATAATCTCATAGTATTATGTTAGTAATATAATCTCATCATAGTATTATGTTAGTAATATAATGTCATAGTATTATGTTAGTAATATAATCTCATAGTATTATGTTAGTAATATAATCTCATAGTATTATGTTAGTAATATAATGTCATAGTATTATGTTAGTAATATAATCTCATCATAGTATTATGTTAGTAATATAATGTCATAGTATTATGTTAGTAATATAATCTCATAGTATTATGTTAGTAATATAATCTTATAGTATTATGTTAGTAATATAATCTCATAGTATTATGTTAGTAATATAATGTCATAGTATTATGTTAGTAATATAATGTCATAGTATTATGTTAGTAATATAATGTCATAGTATTATGTTAGTAATATAATCTCATAGTATTATGTTAGTAATATAATCTCATAGTATTATGTTAGTAATATAATGTCATAGTATTATGTTTGTAATATAATCTCATAGTATTATGTTAGTAATATAATGTCATAGTATTATGTTTGTAATATAATCTCATAGTATTATGTTAGTAATATAATGTCATAGTATTATGTTTGTAATATAATCTCATAGTATTATGTTAGTAATATAATGTCATAGTATTATGTTTGTAATATAATGTCATAGTATTATGTTAGTAATATAATGTCATAGTATTATGTTAGTAATATAATGTCATAGTATTATGTTAGTAATATAATCTCATAGTATTATGTTAGTAATATAATCTCATAGTATTATGTTAGTAATATAATGTCATAGTATTATGTTTGTAATATAATCTCATAGTATTATGTTAGTAATATAATCTCATAGTATTATGTTAGTAATATAATCTCATAGTATTATGTTAGTAATATAATCTTATAGTATTATGTTAGTAATATAATCTTATAGTATTATGTTAGTAATATAATCTTATAGTATTATGTTAGTAATATAATGTCATAGTATTATGTTAGTAATATAATGTCATAGTATTATGTTTGTAATATAATCTCATAGTATTATGTTAGTAATATAATCTCATAGTATTATGTTAGTAATATAATCTCATAGTATTATGTTAGTAATATAATCTCATAGTATTATGTTAGTAATATAATCTTATAGTATTATGTTAGTAATATAATCTTATAGTATTATGTTAGTAATATAATCTCATAGTATTATGTTAGTAATATAATCTTATAGTATTATGTTAGTAATATAATCTCATAGTATTATGTTAGTAATATAATCTTATAGTATTATGTTAGTAATATAATCTCATAGTATTATGTTAGTAATATAATCTTATAGTATTATATTAGTAATATAATCTCATAGTATTATATTAGTAATATAATGTCATAGTATTATGTTAGTAATATAATCTCATAGTATTATGTTAGTAATATAATGTCATAGTATTATGTTAGTAATATAATGTCACAGTATTATGTAATGTCATTATATGTAATATAATGTCATGTTTTCAGGTACTGGAAGAGATGGCAGCTTCATCCACCCGATGCCACGCAGCAAACCGTAAGTCCTCCTCTTCATCATCCTCTTCATTATCTTCGTCCTCTTCATCCTCCTTTGGTACAGTGTCTATTGGAGAGGTTCTGTTGGGTTCTGGTGAACAGGTTGTGTGTGTTTCAGGGCTCCTCCTCGTCAGTGGGACGTCCAGTCTCCTCTCCGCTCCAACAAGAGGAGAACCATGAAGGAGTAGACCCTCCACTCTCCTCTTCACTGCCTTACCCACATGGACAACATATGTTGTCATGACAACATATGTTGTCATTCTCGAAGCAGAAAAAGACGGCAAACATTTAAATAGTAATAAAAATGCAATACAAATCTGAAAATGTACAGTGTAAAAGTACTAGACTCAGACTATAGCAGTGTAGTATATTATGAGAAAAGTGTGTTTTTGTATCTCTCTGATTTCTTTCTCCTTTAAAATGTTGTGTTGCGTCTCCGTCTTTCTTGTAAAATGTTCCCAATAAAAACTATCAAACCTCGTCTTGAGTTTCATGGTGCAGTCTGACCATCCTCCGCTGTGGGCCAAACACACTTTGACAATTGAACCACAAGTATGATACGGGTTCTCTGTAGTCCCAGAATGGTCCAGACCTGATACTGGACTAGTATGGGTATGGGTGACCTGGGACTGGTCACCCATATACCCAATACATGACTATTATAATTGCATGGCTAAATCCACACCACGTCGCTGCTGATTGGCCGGTCGGCCGGCATCACCGCGCCATCCGCATCCTCCGGTAACCAGGGGGCGGGGCCTCGCGGTTGCTAGGGAACCCGGGTCAGAAGGGATGGACGCCTGATGGGAGACGTGAAGTAAAACGCTCTCGCCTCGGATCCGCAATCGGATTAAAGAGCAGATCCGCCCGCGTGGCTCCACGCCGCTCTTTGTGCACCTCCTTTTGGGCTCACCTCCTTTTGGCCTCACCTCCTTTTGGGCTTACAGGACGGAGCGAACCGAGCCTCTGGGCTGGATGTCCATGGTTTCTATTTCATGATGTCGCGCGTCGCAACAGGTCGCTAAATCAACACGAGCGGGAGAACCGGATCCGGGTTCTGGCTTCTGGGTCCTGGGTCCTGGGTCGGACGTGAGGCCGGAGCGGAACCGTCGACATGATGCCGGTGAGACCGACCCGCCGGCCACACACACACACAGACACACACACACACACACACACACACAGTCACACAGTCACACACACACACACACACACACACACACACACACACACACACACGGTTCGCCTCATACCGTCAGCCCTGACCGGATCACCCGTGGATGGTTCCGGGTTTATAGTCTGTTCCCCTTTTTACTTCATGGAAAAAAAATGTGTGTGTGTGTGCGTGTGAGTTGCGGATCTAACCATGCATGCCTCCGAGCAAGGCAGTAGTCTGCCTGCTGGCTCACACACGTCCACCTGTGTCGTGGTGGTCCAGGATGGAGAAGTGGGTTGGATGGAGGTCTACTTCCTGGCCAGAAGGTCGGGGGGGGGGGGGGGGGGGGGGGGGGGGGGGTCTGCAGGGTAGTCTCCATGACAACGGGGTCAGATGAATGAAGGGCTTGTACTGAACGTGAGGAGATGAAGGAAGATGAAAGTCGCTCCTACATGTGTCTTTATTGTCATGATGTGAGAGTCAGGATGATGGAGGAGAGACAGGGTGATGGAGGGATGATGGAGGAGAGACAGAATGATGGAGGAGAGACAGAATGATGGAGGGATGATGGAGGAGAGACAGAATGATGGAGGGATGATGGAGGAGAGACAATGATGGAGGAGAGACAGGATGATGGAGGGATGATGGAGGAGAGACAGAATGATGGAGGAGAGACAGGATGATGGAGGGATGATGGAGGAGAGACAGGATGATGGAGGGATGATGGAGGAGAGAGGAAGTTAACAAGCAGAAGAGAACTGATGCAGTTCCGCTAAAATATGTATGTCAGTATGTATTTCTATAGTGTGTGTGTGTGTGTGTGTGTGTGTGTGTGTGTGTGTGTGTGTGTGTGTGTGTGTGTGTGTGTGTGTGTGTGTGTGTGTGTGTGTGTGTGTGTGTGTTGGCCGTGTGACCGACTGTAACCGCCGGCTGTTTGAGCCTTTTTCGGTGTTCATACTATGCGGGTGATTTGTGGGCGGGTTAGTTAGAATATGCTGATCTTTCTGTTCAATAAAGAGAGACTGTTCTGCTATAAAGTCAAACATTGACGGTATTTTTGTTGTTAATCCAAACGCATTACCGACAATAATCATCCAATTACAAATCGCAAATCTCCTTCATATGAAAACTACATGATTTGTTTCATATGGAAGTTGTTTTTTTTAAATTGTAGTTTTCAGTAGCACACACAATGCAGAAACAAAGTTATGGCCTCAACTCGCTCTGCCATGGCAACGCATAATATAATGTAATATAAAAACATATCTTTTACTCAACTATTAATATAATGTGTAAGTCTAATATCATGGGTCAACCTTTACTGTCTGCTTACGGGGAGGAGGGGGAGAGGTCTGTAATCCTGGTCATGTGACCTTACCACCATATGGTCCCGCTGGGCCACCGCCGGTCATGCAGACACACACACGCACGCACACACACACACACACATAACCACACACACACACACACACATAACCACACTCTCCACATGCCCCCCCCCCCCCCCCTGCTTTGTGGCGGGGCCTCTCCCTCAGGCTTCTGATTGGCCCACTGTACTTCCTGTCCTCATGAGGTGAACGCTGTGACCCACTTCCTGTTCTGCTCTATTCCCTGTTCTTTCTTTCTGTCTGTCTGTCTGTCTCTCTCTTTCCCTGTCTGTCTGTCTGTCTCTTTCTCATGTCTGTCTGTCTGTCTGTCTCTTTCTCATGTCTGTCTGTCTGTCTCTCTCTTTCCCTGTCTGTCTGTCTGTCTGTCTCTTTCTCATGTCTGTCTGTCTGTCTGTCTCTTTCTCATGTCTGTCTGTCTGTCTCTCTCTTTCCCTGTCTGTCTGTCTGTCTGTCTGTCTCTTTCTCATGTCTGTCTTCTGTCTCTTTCTCATGTCTGTCTGTCTGTCTCTTTCCCATGTCTGTCTGTCTGACTATCTGGACGAATAAATGAGTCACTTAGCTGAGTGAGGAAGGAATGAATATAATAATTAATAATAATAATAATAATAATAATAATAATAATAATAATAATAATAATAATAATAATGCACCCGACCGCGCGACACGTTGCCTCGCTTCGAAAGTTGAAATTATTTAAATTTTGACCCGCCACACGCCGCATGACTTAATGCACCAACCAATAGATTTGCAGTTCAGTCCAAAAAGCCAGAATGTTTTGCTGTGGGTAACCCGCCCACCCGAGCGACGTGGATGGTGATACACAGTCCAGATCTGCTCCTGGCTGGAACCCCCCTCTGACCTCTGACCTCTGACCCAGTATCAGACACGTGGCCATGATGACCAGTGTGTTGTCTGCCTACGGTTCAGGACACACCGGACAGAAGGCTTGTTGGCAGCTGGGAGATATTTTATAATATTTATTATTTAATATCAATGATCCAAGCGTTTTGCTCACTGCGTTTTCGTCGCTGAGCGCAAATGCTGCATTTCTGGTTCTGAGCAGAGTCAGTTGGTGGAAACCATACCAAGATGTCGGTGAACAACTTGTGTGTCATCATGGCAACGTGGTGGCCGCCGTGTTCATTATGATGGGTGTTTGTAGTCATGGCAACTGACGTGTGTGCTCCTCCAGATGTTTCTGACCGTGTACCTGAGCAGCAGTGAGCATCACGTTGCCGAGGTTCCCGTTACCCCGGAGACGCTGTGCCGCGATGTGCTGGAGCTCTGCAGGGAGCCGGGGGAGAACCAGTGTTACCTGGCTGAGCTGTGGAGGGACACAGGTGCCCTGATCAATACCCTCACACCACCAATACATGATCAATACCCTTAAACCACCAATACATGATCAATACCCTCACACCACCAATACATGATCAATACCCTTACACCACCAATACCTGATCAATACCCTCACACCACCAATACATGATCAATACCCTCACACCACCAATACATGATCAATACCCTCACACCACTAATACATGATCAATACCCTTACACCACCAATACATGATCAATACCCTTACACCACCAATACATGATCAATACCCTCACACCACCAATACATGATCAATACCCTTACACCACCAATACATGATCAATACCCTTACACCACCAATACATGATCAATACCCTCACACCACTAATACATGATCAATACCCTCACACCACCAATACATGATCAATACCCTTACACCACCAATACATGATCAATACCCTTACACTACCAATGCATGATCAATACCCTTACACTACCAATACATGATCAATACCCTTACACCACCAATACATGATCAACACCCCTACACCACCAATACGTGATCAATACCCTCACACCACCAATACATGATCAATACCCTCACACCACCAATACATGATCAATACCCCTACACCACCAATACGTGATCAATACCCTCACACCACCAATACATGATCAATACACTCTACCAATACATGATCAATACCCCTACACCACCAATACATGATCAATACCCTCACACCACCAATACATGATCAATACCCTTACACCACCAATACGTGATGTGTGTTATAGAACATGCTAATATGTTTCAGAGCGTGTGGTGTTGGACTGCGAGCGCATGCAGGACGTGTTGCAGCGATGGGGACAACAGAGAGAGGAGCTACGCTACATACTGAGACACCAGTCACCTCCGGGTACACATGCTAACATGCTAACATGCTACGCTACATACTGAGACACCAGTCACCTCCGGGTACACATGCTAACATGCTAACATGCTAACATGCTACGCTACATACTGAGACACCAGTCACCTCCGGGTACACATGCTAACATGCTAACATGCTAACATGCTACGCTACATACTGAGACACCAGTCACCTCCGGGTACACATGCTAACATGCTAACATGCTACGCTACATACTGAGACACCAGTCACCTCCGGGTACACATGCTAACATGCTAACATGCTACGCTACATACTGAGACACCAGTCACCTCCGGGTACACATGCTAACATGCTAACATGCTACGCTACATACTGAGACACCAGTCACCTCCGGGTACACATGCTAACATGCTACGCTACATACTGAGACACCAGTCACCTCCGGGTACACATGCTAACATGCTAACATGCTACGCTACATACTGAGACACCAGTCACCTCCGGGTACACATGCTAACATGCTACGCTACATACTGAGACACCAGTCACCTCCGGGTACACATGCTAACATGCTAACATGCTAACATGCTACGCTACATACTGAGACACCAGTCACCTCCGGGTACACATGCTAACATGCTAACATGCTACGCTACATACTGAGACACCAGTCACCTCCCGGTACACATGCTAACATGCTAACATGCTACGCTACATACTGAGACACCAGTCACCTCCCGGTACACATGCTAACATGCTAACATGCTACGCTACATACTGAGACACCAGTCACCTCCGGGTACACATGCTAACATGCTAACATGCTACGCTACATACTGAGACACCAGTCACCTCCGGGTACACATGCTAACATGCTACGCTACATACTGAGACACCAGTGACCTACGGGTACACATGCTAACATGCTAACATGCTACGCTACATACTGAGACGCCAGTCACCTCCGGGTACACATGCTAACATGCTAACATGCTACGCTTCATACTGAGACACCAGTCACCTCAAGGTACACATGCTAACATGCTAATATGCTACGCTACATGCTGAGACACCAGTCACCTCTGGGTACACATGCTAACATGCTAATATGCTACACTTCATGCTGAGACACCAGTCACCTCAAGGTACACATGCTAACATGCTAATATGCTACGCTACATACTGAGACACCAGTCACCTCTGGGTACACATGCTAACATGCTAATATGCTACACTTCATGCTGAGACACCAGTCACCTCAAGGTACACATGCTAACATGCTACGCTTCATACTGAGATAATGCTAGGCTACACTAACTGCTTGTGTGGAAGCTAGCTGTCATAGCGGCTATGCTAACTGATTGTGTGGATGCTAGCTCTGACAGCGGCTATGCTAACTTGTGGTGGATGCTAGCAGCTATGCTACCTGGTTTTATCTCTCCAGTTGGGCCCAGCGCTGACGACCAGAGGTTCTCCAAGACGGCGTTCTCAGAGAATCAGGTGAGCTAACGCTAACCCTGGTAGCACTGTGTTAGCATGTTTACACCTCTATTGTTTACTCCAATGATCTCGTCTTGGCTAGGCAAGCTTTGTTCCTAGTGTAGTGTATAGCGGTATTGTACACAGTATTTATTATTTAGTATTTATTACATTCATTATTGGTAGCATTGTGGTACACAGTATTTATGAGTAATATTTATTAGTAATACTGTAGTACTTATTGGTAGTATTGTGGATCACAGTATTTATTAGTAGTATTTTGGATCACAGTATTTATTAGTAGTATTTTGGATCACAGTATTTATTAGTAGTATTGTGGATCACAGTATTTATTAGTAGTATTGTGGATCACAGTACTTATTGTTAGAATTGTGGATCACAGTATTTATTAGTAGTATTGTGGATCACAGTATTTATTAGTAGTATTTTGGATCACAGTATTTATTAGTAGTATTGTGGATCACAGTATTTATTAGTAGTATTTTGGATCACAGTATTTATTAGTAGTATTGTGGATCACAGTACTTATTGTTAGTATTGTGGATCACAGTATTTATTAGTAGTATTGTGGATCACAGTATTTATTAGTAGTATTGTGGATCACAGTATTTATTGGTAGTATTGTGGATCACAGTATTTATTAGTAGTATTGTGGATCACAGTATTTATTAGTAGTATTGTGGATCACAGTATTTATTAGTAGTATTGTGGATCACAGTATTTATTAGTAGTATTTTGGATCACAGTATTTATTAGTAGTATTGTGGATCACAGTATTTATTAGTAGTATTTTGGATCACAGTATTTATTAGTAGTATTGTGGATCACAGTATTTATTAGTAGTATTTTGGATCACAGTATTTATTAGTAGTATTGTGGATCACAGTATTTATTAGTAGTATTGTGGATCACAGTACTTATTGTTAGTATTGTGGATCACAGTATTTATTAGTAGTATTGTGGATCACAGTATTTATTAGTAGTATTTTGGATCACAGTATTTATTAGTAGTATTGTGGATCACAGTATTTATTAGTAGTATTTTGGATCACAGTATTTATTAGTAGTATTGTGGATCACAGTACTTATTGTTAGTATTGTGGATCACAGTATTTATTAGTAGTATTGTGGATCACAGTATTTATTGGGTCCGTGTACGAAGTATAATTCATTTACAGTTGTTCACGTTGTATAATGAAAAAGGCCAGTTTCGGGGGTATTGCGTAATTTCATTGTCCGAGACGTGCAATGCAATTCAGCGCGCCAAAGCGTCAGCTTGTTCCATTATCCAAGTTGTACAATGAAAATTGAACAAGGAAGTGGAGAGCCGGAAACAGAGACAGCTCGCCTTCAAAGTAAAGCTCGCCTTATAAGTAAAAGTCGTGCGTTTTGAAGCGTGAATTTAATTTAAGGAGCGCTAAACTAAATAAATAAACAAATAGCCTCAATCAGGGGTCTTCAACGTTTTCCAGGCCAAGGACCCCCAAACTGATAGAGAGATGGAGCGGGAACCCCTACTTATGTTGTGTAAAATTGTGTTTTATATTAAACTGGTCCTATAGTGCCATGTATAAATGTACCATGTTATTGTGCATTCAATACTAAGATATTGAAATAATACACAGGTTCATATATTCATGTGCAAGGTACAGTGAGTAGGGTGGCCATGCCACTGCCATTCATAAACATAACGTAGCGTCCGCCAGGACGCGTTGGAAAGACGACGCAGTGCTGTTCAGCAAACAACATTTATTGCTGCAACAGAACAGGTTACTGTCGGCCGTAACCACGCCAAAACAACTCCAACATAAAGTTAGCCGTAACTCTCTCATATGTTCCTCGCGCTCAACCCAGGCTCTCTCTCACACACACACACACACACACACACACACACACACACACACACACACACACACACACACACACACACACACACACACACACACAGCCCTCATTCCGTCAAAAACTACAACACCACACCGGATCTAGAGCGGAAACAAAACAGGCACGCCGCACACACTTGTTTAAGAGTAGTAGACGTTACGTTTTGAGTGGATGGCGAGCGCGAGACGCCGAAATGGATGCCAATAATATTCTGAATGGAAAGTTTACTTTTAAAAAGTCGCCAGATGGTTCCATTGACAAGACCAAAGTGATCTGTGTGTTTTGTCGTTGTGAACTGAGCTATCATCGCAGCACGTCCAGTCTGAAATACCACTTGATGGACTGTCAAGCCAGCCGTTCCTCCGATCACCGTGGTCAAATGAGCCGCACTTATATTTCGAGTGTACAAATATTCTCAGCATTACGGTAGAAGCGGAGAAACCGCGTATTCACTTCCGGTTTTTCAAAATAAATGTACCTATTAAGAACAGTAAGCTAATTAAAACCTACATTTAAATGAAATATGTTGTATTAGTGTTTCATGCGCCCATGATGAATGAAAAACTTAATATCAAGTATCTTTATTGCAACAATGTGGAGAAATGCCAAACTAAAAGTCCCATATTTGTGCCTCCAAGTGGCATGTTTTGTTATATTTGAACTACTGTACAATCACTTTGCTCAATATTCCCTGGCTATGGGTGGTATATTTGACTTGTACACATGTAGGACTACACCCACATGCAATATCAAGCATTTTTACTGTACCATTTTGGAGATATTCTACAATAAAAGTCCCATATGTGTACCTTCGGATAGCACAATTTCATATATTTGAACTACTGTAAATACATGAATTGTTTGGAGTTCACATTGTGGGAATATTGAGCAAAGTGATTTTACAGCAGTTCAAATATATGCAATTGTGCTATCCGAAGGTACACATATGGGACTTTTATTGTTGAATTTCTCCAAAATGGTACAGTAAAATGCTTGATATTGCAAGTGGTATTTCAGACTGGACGTGCTGCGATGATAGCTCAGTTCACAACGACAAAACACACAGATCACTTTGGTCTTGTCAATGGAACCATTTGGCAACTTTTTAAAAGTAAACTTTCCATTCAGAATATTATTGGCATCCATTTCGGCGTCTCGCGCTCGCCATCCACTCAAAACGTAACGTCTACTACTCTTAAACAAGTGTGTGCGGCGTGCCTGTTTTGTTTCCGCTCTAGATCCGGTGTGGTGTTGTAGTTTTTGACGGAATGAGGGCTGTGTGAGTGCGCGTGCGTGTGTGCGTGTGTGTGTGTGTGTGTGTGTGTGTGTGTGTGTGTGTGTGTGTGTGAGCGAGCCTGGGTTGAGCGCGAGGAACATTATGAGAGAGTTACGGCTAACTTTATGTTGGAGTTGTTTTGGCGTGGTTACGGCCGACAGTAACCTGTTCTGTTGCAGCAATAAATGTTGTTTGCTGAACAGCACTGCGTCGTCTTTCCAACGCGTCCTGGCGGACGCTACGTTATGTTTATGAATGGCAGTGGCATGGCCACCCTACTCACTGTACCTTGCACATGAATATATGAACCTGTGTATTATTTCAATATCTTAGTATTGAATGCACAATAACAAGGTACATTTATACATGGCACTATAGGACCAGTTTAATATAAAACACAATTTTACACAACATAAGTAGGGGGTCCCCGCTCCATCTCTCTATCAGTTTGGGGGTCCTTGGCCTGGAAAGCGTTGAAGACCCCTGATTGAGGCTATTTGTTTATTTATTTAGTTTAGCGCTCCTTAAATTAAATTCACGCTTCAAAACGCACGACTTTTACTTATAAGGCGAGCTTTACTTTGAAGGCGAGCTGTCTCTGTTTCCGGCTCTCCACTTCCTTGTTCAATTTTCATTGTACAACTTGGATAATGGAACAAGCTGACGCTTTGGCGCGCTGAATTGCATTGCACGTCTCGGACAATGAAATTACGCAATACCCCCGAAACTGGCCTTTTTCATTATACAACGTGAACAACTGTAAATGAATTATACTTCGTACACGGACCTTATTGGTAGTATTGTGGATCACAGTATTTATTGGTAGTATTGTGGATCACAGTATTTATTAGTAGTATTGTGGATCACAGTATTTATTAGTAGTATTGTGGATCACAGTATTTATTAGTAGTATTGTGGATCACAATATTTATTGGTAGTATTGTGGATCACAGTATTTATTAGTAGTATTGTGGATCACAGTATTTATTGGTAGTATTGTGGATCACAGTATTTATTGTTAGTATTGTGGATCACAGTATTTATTAGTAGTATTGTGGATCACAGTATTTATTAGTAGTATTGTGGATCACAGTATTTATTGGTAGTATTGTGGATCACAGTATTTATTAGTAGTATTGTGGATCACAGTATTTATTGGTAGTATTGTGGATCACAGTATTTATTAGTAGTATTGTGGATCACAGTATTTATTAGTAGTATTGTGGATCACAGTATTTATTGGTAGTATTGTGGATCACAGTATTTATTAGTAGTATTGTGGATCACAGTATTTATTGGTAGTATTGTGGATCACAGTATTTATTAGTAGTATTGTGGATCACAGTATTTATTGTATTGTGGATCACAGTATTTATTAGTAGTATTGTGGATCACAGTATTTATTGGTAGTATTGTGGATCACAGTATTTATTACTAGTATTGTGGATCACAGTATTTATTAGTAGTATTGTGGATCACAGTATTTATTAGTAGTATTGTGGATCACAGTATTTATTAGTAGTATTGTGGATCACAGTATTTATTAGTAGTATTGTGGATCACAGTATTTATTGGTAGTATTGTGGATCACAGTATTTATTGGTAGTATTGTGGATCACAGTATTTATTAGTAGTATTGTGGATCACAGTATTTATTAGTAGTATTGTGGATCACAGTATTTATTGGTAGTATTGTGGATCACAGTATTTATTAGTAGTATTGTGGATCACAGTATTTATTAGTAGTATTGTGGATCACAGTATTTATTGGTAGTATTGTGGATCACAGTATTTATTGGTAGTATTGTGGATCACAGTATTTATTAGTAGTATTGTGGATCACAGTATTTATTAGTAGTATTGTGGATCACAGTATTTATTGGTAGTATTGTGGATCACAGTATTTATTGGTAGTATTGTGGATCACAGTATTTATTAGTAGTATTGTGGATCACAGTATTTATTAGTAGTATTGTGGATCACAGTATTTATTGGTAGTATTGTGGATCACAGTATTTATTGGTAGTATTGTGGATCACAGTATTTATTAGTAGTATTGTGGATCACAGTATTTATTAGTAGTATTTTGGATCACAGTATTTATTAGTAGTATTTTGGATCACAGTATTTATTAGTAGTATTGTGGATCACAGTATTTATTAGTAGTATTGTGGATCACAGTATTTATTGGTAGTATTGTGGATCACAGTATTTATTAGTAGTATTGTGGATCACAGTATTTATTGGTAGTATTTTGGATCACAGTATTTATTAGTAGTATTGTGGATCACAGTATTTATTAGTAGTATTGTGGATCACAGTATTTATTAGTAGTATTTTGGATCACAGTATTTATTAGTAGTATTTTGGTAGGTTCCCCGGAGTCTTGCTGACCTACAGGACATGGCGACGCGACAACAAGAACAGATCCATGTTACACAACAACTACTGGTCTCCAAGGTAACGCTTAGTACTGCTACTTGTACTACTACTAGTACTCAAGTACTATAATGAGAGATGGTTAGTTTAGGTATTAGGTTAGAGATGGTTAGTTTAGGTATTAGGTTAGAGATGGTTAGTTTAGTATTAGGTTAGAGATGGTTAGTTTAGGTATTAGGTTAGAGATGGTTAGTTTAGTATTAGGTTAGAGATGGTTAGTTTAGGTATTAGGTTAGAGATGGTTAGTTTAGTATTAGGTTAGAGATGGTTAGTTTAGGTATTAGGTTAGAGATGGTTAGTTTAGTATTAGGTTAGAGATGGTTAGTTTAGGTATTAGGTTAGAGATGGTTAGTTTAGTATTAGGTTAGAGATGGTTAGTTTAGGTATTAGGTTAGAGATGGTTAGTTTAGGTATTAGGTTAGAGATGGTTAGTTTAGGTATTAGGTTAGAGATGGTTAGTTTAGGTATTAGGTTAGAGATGGTTAGTTTAGGTATTAGTTAGAGATGGTTAGTTTAGGTATTAGGTTAGAGATGGTTAGTTTAGGTATTAGGTTAGAGATGGTTAGTTTAGGTATTAGGTTAGAGATGGTTAGTTTATGTGTTAGGTTAGAGATGGTTAGTTTAGGTATTAGGTTAGAGATGGTTAGTTATGAGGTTCCTTTGCTGACTAACTCCTCCTCCAGGAGCAGAGGCTGCACTCCCTGCGGCAGCAGGAGGTGCAGCGGTCGGAGCAGGAGCACCTCCTCCAGCTGAGGGCGAACGCCCAGACCCAGGAGGCCAAGCTGAAGACGGTCCGGGCGGTCCGGACCCGGGTGGAGCAGAAACGCCTGAGCAACAGCAAGCTGGGTCAGACACTACTCCATATATACTAGCTATATACTCTATATACTAACGTAGTACTAACACTGTCAGACTCTGTGTGTGTGTGTGTGTGTGTGTGTGTATGTGTGTGTGTGTGTGTGTGTGTGTGTGTGTATGTATATGTGTGTGTGTGTGTGTGTGTGTGTATGTATATGTGTGTGTGTGTGTGTGTGTGTGTGTGTGTATGTATATATGTGTATGTGTGTGTGTGTGTGTGTGTGTATGTATATGTGTGTGTGTGTGTGTGTGTGTGTATGTATATATGTGTGTGTGTGTGTAGTGGAGGAGGTGGAGCAGATGTCGGGGTTGTTCCAGCAGAAGCAGCGGGAGCTGCTGGTTGCCGTGGCGAGGGTGGAGGAGCTCAACCAACAGCTGCAGACCTTGAGGAGCAGGGCGGAGCCAGCACCCTCAAGCCCCGCCCACTCCTCCCAGCTGGACCTGCTCTATAAGGAGCTACAGGTAGCTAGCCCGTAGCTAACTCTAACCCTACCCTGGTTACCCTGGTTACCACTAACCCTACCCTAGTAACCACCACTAACCAGGGGAAGGGTTAGTGGTGGTAACTAGGGTAGGTTTATGTCTAGTACAGACAGTTCTGAAAACGTATTCTTTGCCCCTCTGTTTAAAAGAAAAATTGAAGCTGAAGTAGCGCTAGGTTGACCTGTCATTAAAGCTAACACTACTAGCCGCACGCTAACACTACTAGCCGCACGCTAACACGCCGGTGGGCCGCCACTGTTTGTCGGTTTCTGGGGCTCAATGGGTGAAACAACAATGTTTAAATCCAGGTCATGATGTCATTGTGTTGCTGAATATCTTCACCCTGGAGGCAGTTTTCAGTGACCTAAAACCGTTTGCGTGTGGGAAAAAAACACATAGAAGAAACGTAACCTGTGTACATGTGGACCAGGCCTTAGTGCAGGCCTGGGGAATCTGTTCCACAAAGGGCCGGTGTGGCTGCAGGTTTTTGTTCAAACCAACCAAGAGCACACAGTTTGACCAATCAGCTCTCTGAAGACTGAGATCAGTTGATTAAATGAGTCAAGTCTGGTGTGCTCTTGGTTGGTTTGAACAAAAACCTGCAGCCACACCGGCCCTTTGTGGAACAGATTCCCCAGGCCTGCCTTAGTGACTAACGGGTCCCTGGTTCCCCTCCAGCTGCGCAGCAGGCTGAACCAGGAGCAGGGTTCGCGGCTCCAGCAGCACCGCGACGCGCTGGCGCGCCGCAACGTCGAGGTGAGCTCCATGGAGCGGCGCGTGGGCCAGCTGCGCCAGCGCCTCTGGAAGAAGAAGGCCGCGCTGCACGCCACGGAGAACACGCCAGTACGTCCCCACAGGACGCAGCACACCTGCACACACGCCTGCTGGTTCTATAAAGACACGCCTGCTGGTTCTATAAAGACACACCTGCTGGTTCTATAAAGACACACCTGCTGGTTCTATAAAGACACGCCTGCTGGTTCTATAAAGACACACCTGCTGTTTCTATAAAGACACACCTGTTGGTTCTATAAAGACACGCCTGCTGGTTCTATAAAGACACACCTGCTGGTTCTATAAAGACACACCTGCTGGTTCTATAAAGACACACCTGTTGGTTCTATAAAGACACACCTGCTGGTTCTATAAAGACACACCTGCTGGTTCTATAAAGACACACCTGCTGGTTCTATAAAGACACACCTGCTGGTTCTATAAAGACACACCTGCTGGTTCTATAAAGACACACCTGCTGGTTATATAAAGACACACCTGCTGGTTCTATAAAGACACACCTGCTGGTTATATAAAGACACACCTGCTGGTTAAATAAAGACACACCTGCTGGTTATATAAAGACACACCTGCTGGTTCTATAAAGACACACCTGCTGGTTCTATAAAGACACACCTGCTGGTTCTATAAAGACACACCTGCTGGTTCTATAAAGACACACCTGCTGGTTCTATAAAGACACACCTGTTGGTTCTATAAAGACACACCTGCTGGTTCTATAAAGACACACCTGCTGGTTCTATAAAGACACACCTGCTGGTTCTATAAAGACACACCTGTTGGTTCTATAAAGACACACCTGCTGGTTCTATAAAGACACACCTGCTGGTTCTATAAAGACACACCTGCTGGTTCTATAAAGACACACCTGCTGGTTCTATAAAGACACACCTGCTGGTTCTATAAAGACACACCTGCTGGTTCTATAAAGACACACCTGCTGGTTCTATAAAGACACACCTGCTGGTTCTATAAAGACACACCTGCTGGTTCTATAAAGACACACCTGCTTATGTCTGTCTCCTGGTCCAGGTGTTGGACAGCCAGCCCCCGCAGCCCTGTGGTCCCTCCAGGGTGGCTGCTGTGGGGCCGTACATCCAGTCCTGCGGCCCCCAGGGGCCCCCAGTCCCCCAACGACAGGAGGTTCTGGTGAAGACGTCGTACCCGGACGGTACCTCACCTGATCCGGCTCTGATACCCCCACCCCGACCTGCCAAGCCCTCCTCAGGTACACACACACCTGTCCTACCTGTAGAGACACCTGTCCTACCTGTAAGGGCAGGGTGATCATGGTGATGATGATGTCAGAGGGTAGTGGTGATGGCGATGATGATGTCAGAGGGTAGTGGTGATGGTGATGATGTCAGAGGGTAGTGGTGATGGTGATGATGATGTCAGAGGGTAGTGGTGATGGCGATGATGATGTCAGAGGGTAGTGGTGATGGCGATGATGATGTCAGAGGGTAGTGGTGATGGTGATGATGATGTCAGAGGGTAGTGGTGATGGTGATGATGTCAGAGGGTAGTGGTGATGGCGATGATGATGTCAGAGGGTAGTGGTGATGGTGATGATGTCAGAGGGTAGTGGTGATGGCGATGATGATGTCAGAGGGTAGTGGTGATGGCGATGATGATGTCAGAGGGTAGTGGTGATGGCGATGATGTCAGAGGGTAGTGGTGATGGTGGTGATGATGTCAGAGGGTAGTGGTGATGGCGATGATGTCAGAGGGTAGTGGTGATGGCGTGGTGGCTGCTACTCTGCTCTCCTTCCTGCAGGTTTCCAGGCGACCAAGAGCTCCCTCCCCTCACACTCCTCCACCCTGCCCCGCATGTCCGCCTACCACCGCCACCACACAGGTGACCCTGTGCACACTTACTTCCTGTGGGCGTCTCCTTAGTGGTGTCCAAAAAGGTTGTGTGTTTTAACGCCACCCGTCTCTGTCTCACCTCTAGATGAGCACCTGGGCTCTGAAGTCCCGCCCCCTGTTCCATCACGGACCACGACGGACCCCCAGGTATAGGACCGGACCAGCTATCAACCAAACGAACTTGAGCTTTACTTATGTGCCATGCCTGTTTGACCAGGGTAGCTCTCAGGGGAACTAAACGGGTGTTTCTTCCCCTCGCAGGTCAAGACGGCCGCTCCCCCGGTGCCCAGTAAACCCAGACTCTTCACCTCCACCCAGACCTCCTACAGCACTGGAACCTTCCCCGGCAAGACCCAATCCCTGGCCAGCAACTGCCACACCCTGCCCCTCCCCCACAAGCAAGACAAGACACCGGCCGCCGCCGTGCGTCCTTTCACCCCTGACCCGCCCCTGGCCACGCCCCCAGCGCACCAGAAGCCACAGACACTGGCGACGTCCTCCATCTACTCCATGTACACGGCGCACGCCGCGCACGCCAAGACCGGACATGGGACCCTGCCACGCAGCCAGGCCAGAGGTACTCACCACCTAGTACACATGGTAGTACTATTAATACTAGTACTCACCACCTAGTACACATGGTAGTACTACTAATACTAGTACTCACCACCTAGTACACATGGTAGTACTACTAATACTAGTACTCACCACCTAGTACACATGGTAGTACTATTAATACTAGTACTCACCACCTAGTACACATGGTAGTACTACTAATACTAGTACTCACCACCTAGTACACATGGTAGTACTGTTAATACTAGTACTCACCACCTAGTACACATGGTAGTACTACTAATACTAGTACTCACCACCTAGTACACATGGTAGTACTATTAATACTAGTATTCACCACCTAGTACACATGGTAGTACTACTAATACTAGTACTCACCACCTAGTACACATGGTAGTACTATTAATACTAGTACTCACCACCTAGTACACATGGTAGTACTACTAATACTAGTACTCACCACCTAGTACAAATGGTAGTACTATTAATACTAGTACTCACCACCTAGTACACATGGTAGTACTATTAATACTAGTACTCACCACCAAGTACACATGGTAGTACTATTAATACTAGTACTCACCACCTAGTACACATGGTAGTACTACTAATACTACTACGCACCACCTAGTACACATGGTAGTACTATTAATACTAGTACTCACCACCTAGTACACATGGTAGTATTATTAATACTAGTACTCACCACCAAGTACACATGGTAGTACTACTAATACTAGTACTCACCACCTAGTACACATGGTAGTACTATTAATACTAGTACTCACCACCTAGTACACATGGTAGTACTATTAATACTAGTACTCACCACCTAGTACACATGGTAGTACTACTAATACTAGTACTCACCACCTAGTACACATGGTAGTACTACTAATACTAGTACTCACCACCTAGTACACATGGTAGTACTATTAATACTAGTACTCACCACCTAGTACACATGGTAGTACTACTAATACTAGTACTCACCACCTAGTACACATGGTAGTACTACTAATACTAGTACTCACCACCTAGTACACATGGTAGTACTATTAATACTAGTACTCAACACCAAGTACACATGGTAGTACTACTAATACTAGTACTCACCACCTAGTACACATGGTAGTACTACTAATACTAGTACTCACCACCTAGTACACATGGTAGTACTATTAATACTAGTACTCACCACCTAGTATTCATGGTAGTACTACTAATACTAGTACTCACCACCTAGTACACATGGTAATACTACTAATACTAGTACTCACCACCTAGTACACATGGTAGTACTATTAATACTAGTACTCACCACCTAGTACACATGGTAGTATTATTAATACTAGTACTCACCACCAAGTACACATGGTAGTACTACTAATACTAGTACTCACCACCTAGTACACATAGTAGTACTACTAATACTAGTACTCACCACCTAGTACACATGGTAGTACTATTAATACTAGTACTCACCACCTAGTACACATGGTAGTACTATTAATACTAGTACTCACCACCTAGTACACATGGTAGTACTATTAATACTAGTACTCACCACCTAGTACACATGGTAGTACTACTAATACTAGTACTCACCACCTAGTACACATGGTAGTACTACTAATACTAGTACTCACCACCTAGTACACATGGTAGTACTACTAATACTAGTACTCACCACCTAGTACACATGGTAGTACTACTAATACTAGTACTCACCACCTAGTACACATGGTAGTACTGCTAATACTAGTACTCACCACCTAGTACACATGGTAGTACTATTAATACTAGTACTCACCACCTAGTACACATGGTAGTACTACTAATACTAGTACTCACCACCTAGTACACATAGTAGTATTATTAATACTAGTACTCACCACCTAGTACACAGTACTACTAATACTAGTACTCAACACCAAGTACACATGGTAGTACTACTAATACTAGTACTCACCACCTAGTACACATGGTAGTACTACTAATACTAGTACTCACCACCTAGTACACATGGTAGTACTATTAATACTAGTACTCACCACCTAGTACACATGGTAGTACTACTAATACTAGTACTCACCACCTAGTACACATGGTAATACTACTAATACTAGTACTCACCACCTAGTACACATGGTAGTACTATTAATACTAGTACTCACCACCTAGTACACATGGTAGTATTATTAATACTAGTACTCACCACCAAGTACACATGGTAGTACTACTAATACTAGTACTCACCACCTAGTACACATGGTAGTACTACTAATACTAGTACTCACCACCTAGTACACATAGTAGTACTACTAATACTAGTACTCACCACCTAGTACACATGGTAGTACTATTAATACTAGTACTCACCACCTAGTACACATGGTAGTACTATTAATACTAGTACTCACCACCTAGTACACATGGTAGTACTATTAATACTAGTACTCACCACCTAGTACACATGGTAGTACTACTAATACTAGTACTCACCACCTAGTACACATGGTAGTACTACTAATACTAGTACTCACCACCTAGTACACATGGTAGTACTACTAATACTAGTACTCACCACCTAGTACACATGGTAGTACTACTAATACTAGTACTCACCACCTAGTACACATGGTAGTACTGCTAATACTAGTACTCACCACCTAGTACACATGGTAGTACTATTAATACTAGTACTCACCACCTAGTACACATGGTAGTACTACTAATACTAGTACTCACCACCTAGTACACATAGTAGTATTATTAATACTAGTACTCACCACCTAGTACACAGTACTACTAATACTAGTACTCAGGCCAGAGGTACTCTCCACCTAGAGCCGCGTTTCTACCCAAAGTACCCTCAACTTTTAGTCCCAGGAAGTACTTTTCAGGAACTAAAAGGTTCCTTCAGCCCGTTGTTGTCTGCGTTTCCACCGCGGTCTAAAGGGGGTGAATGTCATTTTTGCGTGCAGCTGTACAACCAACTGTTACACTCCAGGCCAGTTGGTGGCAGTAATGCAGAAGACTATACAACAGTGCAACAACAGTAAGCATGGAGGAGGTTCAAGTCGTGCTGCTGTTGGTCGTGATTCACTGCTTTGCAAAAGGGCCCATTGAGTCAATGTTGGAAAAGAGACGGCAGCAGCAAAGTGTTCAATAAGGCCTGGACTTGGCGGTCGGTCCATCTGTCGGTTTGTTTTCTTCTCTGTCATGTCGGTTTGCGGCTGCAGATGTTTAAAAATGGCGTCCGAAAAAAAAATGCTGCTAGTCGACCAATCAGAAATGTCCAGCGCTGCAAGCCCCACCCCCAAAGTTCCTGTACTTCTGGAAGTACTACCCCCAGAGCAGGGATCCTCTGGGGGGTAAAATAATGTCCCCCGAACTTAATTTAGACTCTCGTCCTAAATTCCTAAACTTGGAGTTCCTCCAAAGGTTCCTCGTCCCTTGGGAAAGTTCCTGTGTCCGTAAATTACAAAATAGTAAAAAGTACTATTACTTCTTACTTTTAGTTACTTGATGGTTGGGTTACCTGTTCAGCAAGTCATGTGACTCATGTCTGTGCCCTGACCTCTGCCCTCAGTGTACGGGAAGCCACTCCTCCCGGCCAGCGGGGGGCAGCAGTCGGACAACACCGCCGTGCATTCTGGGTCGTCTCTGTCCGACGGCGACGACCCGGAGCTGCTGGGCGGAGCCTCCCCCGCCGAGGGTCCCGATCTGTCAGAGCGCTCGGCCCCTCGGCCCCTCAGCCCCACCAAGCTCCTCCCCTTCCTGTCCCAGCACACCCACCGTAACCCTAGCGATGCGGACCTGGACGCGCTGCGGCGCCGTCTGCGTCTCGCCCCGCGGCCGCTGAAGAAGCGCTCCTCCATCACGGAGCCCGAGGGCCCCGCGGGGCCCAACATCCAGAAGCTGCTCTACCAGAAGACCACCCTGGCTGCCATGGAAACGGTGGAGCCGGTCACCGCCGTGCCGGCGTCGCGCGACGCCCTCCGCCCGGTGGGGGCCGAGAGCGAGGAGCGCGCCACTCAGGTCCTCAGCGAAGGCCCTCCTCCTCTACCTCCCCGCTCCCCCCTACCTGACCCCTCCTCCTCCTCTCACGCCCTCCCTCCCCCCCCTGGAGGAGGAGGGGGTAGGTGGTGAGGGGAGGGGTCAGGCCTCCCTCCCCCCCTACCCCCCCCCTCCCTACTCCTGCAGGAGTCAGCAGGAGGAGGAACCAGAGATCAGTGCAGAGGTCACCCTGCCCCCGGTCAGTACACACACACACAAACACACACACACACACATACACACACACACACACACACACACACCCCCCCCCCCCAGGGTGCTTGTTCTGATGGGACTGTTCTCCGCAGGGTAAGAGGTCTAACCTCCGGCAGGCCGGCTCGGACCGGATCCAGCATGGGATGAGGGTCCGATTCAGCCCCCTGGCTCTGCTCCTGGACTCCTCCCTGGAGGGGGAGTACCACCTGGTCCAGAGAGTCATCTACGACGTCAGTTACCTCCTTGTCTCCTAGCCTGACTGCATGGTCTCCTTGTCTCCTACCTCCTAGTAGTAGTCATTACTGGCCATGAAATGTTAGAGACTTGTTATGGTTATTCATAAGTATTTAATAAGGATTTGATTGACAGGTGTGTAGATGATGACAGGTGTGTGTAGATGATGACAGGTGTGGAGATGATTGACAGGTGTGTAGATGATGACAGGTGTGTAGATGATGACAGGTGTGGAGATGATTGACAGGTGTGTAGATGATGACAGGTGTGTGGATGATGACAGGTGTGTAGATGATGACAGGTGTGTAGATGATGACAGGTGTGTGTAGATGATGACAGGTGTGTGTAGATGATGACAGGTGTGTAGATGATGACAGGTGTGTAGATGATGACAGGTGTGTAGATGATGACAGGTGTGTAGATGATTCCAGGTGTGTGTAGATGATGACAGGTGTGTGTAGATGATGACAGGTGTGTGTAGATGATGACAGGTGTGTAGATGATGACAGGTGTGTGTAGATGATTGACAGGTGTGTAGATGATGACAGGTGTGTAGATGATGACAGGTGTGTAGATGATGACAGGTGTGTAGATGATTCCAGGTGTGTGTAGATGATGACAGGTGTGTGTAGATGATGACAGGTGTGTGTAGATGATGACAGGTGTGTAGATGATGACAGGTGTGTGGATGATGACAGGTGTGTAGATGATGACAGGTGTGTAGATGATTGACAGGTGTGTAGATGATGACAGGTGTGTGGATGATGACAGGTGTGTAGATGATGACAGGTGTGTAGATGATGACAGGTGTGTGTAGATGATGACAGGTGTGTGGAGATGATTGACAGGTGTGTAGATGATGACAGGTGTGTAGATGATGACAGGTGTGTGTAGATGATGACAGGTGTGTAGATGATTCCAGGTGTGTGTAGATGATGACAGGTGTGTGTAGATGATGACAGGTGTGTAGATGATTCCAGGTGTGTGTAGATGATGACAGGTGTGTAGATGATTCCAGGTGTGTGTAGATGATGACAGGTGAGTGTAGATGATGACAGGTGTGTAGATGATGACAGGTGTGTGTAGATGATGACAGGTGTGTAGATGATTCCAGGTGTGTGTAGATGATGACAGGTGTGTAGATGATTCCAGGTGTGTGTAGATGATGACAGGTGTGTAGATGATTCCAGGTGTGTGTAGATGATGACAGGTGTGTAGATGATGACAGGTGTGTGTAGATGATGACAGGTGTGTAGATGATTGACAGGTGTGTGGAGATGATTGACAGGTGTGTAGATGATGACAGGTGTGTAGATGATGACAGGTGTGTAGATGATTCCAGATGTGTGTAGATGATGACAGGTGTGTGGATGATGACAGGTGTGTGTAGATGATTGACAGGTGTGTAGATGATGACAGGTGTGTAGATGATTGACAGGTGTGTAGATGATGACAGGTGTGTAGATGATTGACAGGTGTGTAGATGATGACAGGTGTGTAGATGATTCCAGGTGTGTGGAGATGATTGACAGGTGTGGAGATGATTGACAGGTGTGTGTAGATGATGACAGGTGTGGAGATGATTGACAGGTGTGTGGAGATGATTGACAGGTGTGTAGATGATGACAGGTGTGTGGAGATGATTGACAGGTGTGTAGATGATGACAGGTGTGTAGATGATGACAGGTGTGTGTAGATGATGACAGGTGTGTAGATGATGACAGGTGTGTGTAGATGATTGACAGGTGTGTAGATGATGACAGGTGTGTAGATGATGACAGGTGTGTGTAGATGATTGACAGGTGTGTAGATGATGACAGGTGTGTAGATGATGACAGGTGTGTAGATGATGACAGGTGTGTGTAGAGGATGACAGGTGTGTAGATGATTCCAGGTGTGTGTAGATGATGACAGGTGTGTCTCCAGGTGGAGGACCCCAGTACCCCTAACGACGAGGGCATCACAGCGCTCCACAACGCCGTGTGCGCCGGGCACTCTGAAATCGTCAAGTTCCTCGTCCACTTCGGGGTCAACGTTAACGCAGCCGACAGCGATGGGTGGTCAGTAAGACAGACAGGGAGACTGACGGACTGACAGACAGACTGACAAACTGACAGACTGACAGACAGACTAAGAGACAGACAGCCTGGCTGAGAGACAGACAGACAGACAGCCTGGCTGAGAGACAGACAGACAGGCTGACAGACAGACAGACAGACTGACAGACAGACAGACTGACAAACTGACAGACTGACAGACAGACTAAGAGACAGACAGACAGACAGGCTGAGAGACAGACTGACAGGGAGACAGTGAATGATGATCTCCCCCCCCCCCCCAGGACCCCGCTCCACTGTGCAGCTTCCTGTAATAACGTCCAGGTGTGTAAATTCCTGGTGGAGTCCGGCGCCGCTGTATTCGCCACGACCTCCAGCGACCTGCAGACCGCCGCAGACAAGTGTGAGGAGCTGGAGGACGGATATGCCCAGTGCTCCCAGTTCCTCTACGGTCAGTAGACTGGTCCCACCTGGTCCCAGTAGGCGGGTCCCACCTGGTCCCGATAGACAGATGTAGATATTATATTATGTATTATATATATTATATGATATATATTATCTGCAGGGGTCCAGGAGAAGATGGGGGTGATGAACCACGGCCAGGTCTACGCTCTCTGGGACTACGACAGCCAGCAGGACGAGGAGCTCAGTGTTCAGGAGGGGGAGGGGCTGGTGGTGCTGAGGAGGGAGGAGGAGTGGTGGTGGGTCCGCTGTGGGGGGGGCCGAGAGGGTTATGTAGCCCGCAACCTGCTGGGGGTAGGACACACACACACACACACACACACACACAATAGCCTAACTAAAGCGCAATTATCCCGGACATGTCTCATGTTTCAAAATGTTCCTAAGGGATATCTAAACCATAAATTCGAATTAATTGATCAAATCAATTTATCGCCCGGCTCTAAGACACACACTCACACTGTAGACAAACATACACACTGTAGACACACACACACACACACACACACACACACACAATAGCCTAACTAAAGCGCAATTATCCCGGACATGTCTCATGTTTCAAAATGTTCCTAAGGGATATCTAAACCATAAATTCGAATTAATTGATCAAATCAATTTATCGCCCGGCTCTAAGACACACACTCACACTGTAGACAAACATACACACTGTAGACACACACACACACACATTATATACACATGCAGACCATAATACTAAGAGATACTCTAATGATAGATCTGTAATGTGAAACTGTTTGAATGTACCATTCTAACAGCATCTCTCCCTCCCTCTCTCTCTCTCGCTCTCTCTCTCTCTCGCTCTCTCCCCCTCTCTCTCTCCCCTCTCTCTCTCTCCCTCTCTCTCTCTCTCTCTCTCTCCCCCTCTCTCTCCCTCTTTCTCCCTCTCTCTCAGCTCTATGTTAGGATTAAGCCCCGCCAGAGGACCTTGGCTTAACTCACCTGGTCTACCTGGTCTCACCCGGTCTACCTGGTCTCACCTGGTCTACCTGGTCCATCTGGTCTACCCGGTCTCACCTGGTCTACCCAGTCTCACCTGGTCTACCTGGTCTCACTTGTCTCACCTGGTCTACCTGGTCTCACCTGGTCTACCCGGTCTCACCTGGTCTACCTGGTCTCACTTGTCTCACCTGGTCCACCTGGTCTACGTGGTCTACCTGGTCTCACCTGGTCTACCTGGGTTGGGTCCAACAGAACAAGCAGAGTGGCATCACTGTAGCACTCATGAAAGCACAACAACCGTCTTAAAGACTTTTACCTTGAAAGCACATTTCCTGTAAAGCAGACCGTGAAACAGAACATGAATCTACCGCAGGTTACATCGATTACACTATTGAATCTCAAGGATCAATACACAACCAATACAAGTATAGTAAGTACACTGATATCCTGTTTTACTTTGAAATGCGAGATCTCCCAACAGTCACTTCCTCTGGATTATAGCCATACTATGCTAGCTATATATATATATAGTATAATTCGCTAAAATAATGACCCCAATATACAGTATTTCAAATTAAATCTAAATTAGTTTGTTCCCACAGACAAAATGGCCCTCGTGGCACTCGTCATGAAACAGCCCACACATTACAGTGACTGTTGTTCCCTGTCAGAATCAGTGGTGGACAGCAGCTCCACAGCCTATGTGGACGCGCCAATTTCGATTTAGTTTGTCCATCATAGTTTTAAGTCCATCGGGGTCTTTCCATCGGAGGAAGCGGGTGTAGGGAGGTTTTAACCAGAGCACATCTGGCTTCTTGTGTTGTCTTACCTCTCTATGAATGTAGCACAGAACAACAATCCCTACATGTCGCTTGATTCGCTCATGACAAAAACACCAACAAAAGAACACTTATTTTGAAACTTGGACAGAACGTGGCATGGGAGGAGCCAACAGCACCCAACATATACACATTTGGACCAATCAGTGCCTGAAGTGTCAAGCCCACCAATCACAGAGTGTCGTCTCTGTGGAATGTCTCTGCTGACTCCGCCCACCTGTGCCCTGGAGGAGGAGTCTGGTTCTGTATGAGAAGGCCGCGTTCGCGTCCTTCACTTGTTCCCTCATTCCCTAATCCCTACATAGTGAACACTGCTACGCAATTTAGGGAACAAGTATAGGGGGGATTCGGTATTCACTAATTATGCACCAGAAATCTATCTGTGAGACAAGTAAAGGTCGCATAACACGTGTTAGATCATTACATCATAACGTGTTAGATCATTACATCATAACACGTGTTAGATCATTACATCATAACACGTATTAGATCATTACACCATAACACGTGTTAGATCATTACATCATAACACGTGTTAGATCATTACATCATAACGTGTTAGATCATTACATCATAACACGTGTTAGATCATTACATCATAACACGTGTTAGATCATTACATCATAACACGTGTTAGATCATTACATCATAACACGTGTTAGATCATTACATCATAACAGGTGTTAGATCGTTTGAATAAAGAATGTCTATGTACCGACCGTCTCTATTGGACGAATCCAATGACAATGAGAACCGCTATGCATCATGGGATAGAGTGCGGAAATAAGTTGTACACTTATTTTGCTTTGCATTGTGGGTGCTGAGTATTGCATTAGAGGGAACCATATGTGTACTCTCAAATATCAGATAACACTATGAGATGGTGACCCCCTAAATAGTGTACTATAGTGCACTAAGTAGTGCACTAAGTAGTGCACTAAATATGGCACTATTTAGTGCCATATTTAGTGCAATAAATTGTGCACTAAATAGGGCACAATTGGAACACGGCCATAGTTACAGTTTAATCTGTACTCTGATTGGATGATAGTTGCTCTTTAATCTGTTCTCTGATTGGATGATAGTTGCTCTTTAATCTGTTCTCTGATTGGATGATAGTTACTCTTTATTCTGTACTTTGATGTTTTTAACTATTGCTGATTCAGGCTGCCTGCGATTGCTGTACTTTGACCCTTTGACCTGCTGTATGCGACCTCTGACCTGCTGTATGCGACCTCTGACCTGCTGTATGCGACCCCTGACCTGCTGTATGCGACCCCTGACCTGCTGTATGTGTTGCTCTGACCATGAATGTTGAATTGCCCTCCTTAAGGACACCATATGCTAACGTTACTGTCAGCACCCCACCAGGGCAGGAGGGCAGAAAGGACAACTGATATTAAAAGAAACTGATGAGCAAAGCTTTGCGTCTACTTTGAATAGATGGTCCCCGACCCTCACTAACCCCGACCCTCACTAACCCCGACCCTCACTAACCCCGACCCTCACTAACCCCGACCCTCACTAACCCCGACACTCACTAACCCCGACCCTCACTAACCCCGACCCTCACTAACCCCGATCCTCACTAACCCCGATCCTCACTAACCCCGACACCATGAGGTGAACCCCAAACACAAACTAGCATCATCTTGTTTCTATTATTATCTCAATGGATTCACTATGATGAAATATCTTGAATTATTCTGATTCACTGACAGAGCTGCCAACACTAAAACCCTCTGGACAGCAAATACCCCCAAATACAACCCCCCGGCCTTAAGACCCCCTTAAGACCCCTAAACCCCCCTAAAGACCCCTAAACCCTAAATGTGATGTCATTAACCAGACATGTCATTCACTTGACTCTGATGTCATCAGTCCATGTGAATAAGGAGGCAGGAGACGCAACAGTAACATGTTTAATAGTTTGGAGCAAGCTAACGGTACATCACAAGGTGGATGCTAGCTACGCTACGCTAACGTGTCAAAATGCCTCGTCTCAAACGGCGTTCTGTGCCACATATCGGTGTACAGGGATGAACGGGAAACAGAACGTCTTTATAAATACGGCATATAGCACATTTAGCCTCAAGCTAACAGCCGCTGCTCAAAAGTTCAATGATTTGTCCAAACGGTGACACTTACAGTGTCAACACTTACAACACTTACGGTATTATAGCAGATATCATCAATGATCACCAAGGTTGGCCGGTTTTGCTCTGGTGTCCATGGTAACCCCTGGTATCCATGGTAACCCGGTGGCTAGCGCTAGAGAGCATGCTGTGAGGATGAGGAGGATGCGTAGCGATCTCCACAAACAATGGAAAAATACATTCAGATATTCGGCTAACAACTGAACCGGAGGACGGTGAAAACGCTGCACTGGCTAACTAGCTAGGCGCTAACTAGCTACACGCTTACTAGCTATGAGCTAGCAGCTGGATATGATGAGGGAACATGCAGGTGAGCAGAATGTTGTTGTGATGGTTGGTGGGAACCAAACCACCTGACGCATTTTATCTTGAGAGAGAGAGAGAGAGAGAGAGAGAGAGAGAGAGAGAGAGAGAGAGAGAGAGAGAGAGAGAGAGAGAGAGAGAGAGAGAGAGAGAGAGAGAGAAAGTGACAGAGAGAGAGAGAGAGACAGAGACAGAGACAGAGAGACAGAGACAGAAAGAGAGAGAGAGAGAGAGAGAGAGAGAGACAGAGACACAGAGACAGAGACAGAAAGTGACAGAGAGAGAGAGAGAGACAGAGACAGAGAGACAGAGAGAGAGAGACAGAAAGTGACAGAGAGAGAGAGAGAGAGACAGAGAGACAGAGAGAGAGAGACAGAGAGAGAGAGACAGAAAGTAACAGAGAGAGAGAGAGAGAGAGAGAGAGAGAGAGAAAGAGAGACAGAGAGAGAGAGAGAGAGAGAGAGACAGAGAGAGAGAGAGAGAGAGAGAGAGAATCATCATCTTACTCCTCTCTGTTCATAACAGAGGATTACGTCCTAACAGCTTAGCCAGGTCAGAGGTCAGAGTTCACTCTGGTGGCGATGATGAATGGGGCGGGGCTTGCGGGGGGATTGACGTCAGCGATGAGGTAAACCCCCTCCTCCTCAGCGGTCGTGGCGATGAGGTCGCTGGTTCTGGTCCTGGTTGTTGGAGTTGGGAAGGAGCCGGGTCACGTGACCGATGCCTTTAGCCACGCCCTCTCTGAAGAGCAGCTTGGCTCCCAGGCGGAGGTACTCAGCGTGCTTCAGGAAGCGGAACCGAACCACGGCCCGCTCCCCGGTACGCAGCGCCTCCTAGAGGACACACAATATGACACATATGTTATACACAATATACACACATTACACATAGAGTATATCATAACCACCACCACCCACCACGGTTCGTTTACGTGCTAATGCTCTGCTAACATAGCCTGGCAAGCCAGACCCACATCAGAAAGATGTAAGGTCTGGCTCAGCTCCATTGGCAGTGTGGGCGGGATAAACGGTTGTCTTTCAAGTTCCCTCTGCACGCAATAGGATAGCGCTACAACCAATCA
>JAOPHQ010005746.1:0-35000 GCA_030340625.1 Merluccius polli | reverse complement strand
GGTGGTCTTCAGGTACTTGTGGTGTCCCGCCAGGTCCATGAAGGTGATCATTTTAGACGAGTTCTCACAGATCTCCTCTGCCGTGCGCGAATCACTGTAGTTAACCACCTTCACACACATTATCAAACACACCCAGACGTGACCCAGACCTGATTACCTCCTTCATTAAGAGGAGTAGATGTAATCTGATTACCTGTCATTTATTAAGAGGAGTAGGTGTAATCTGATTACCTGTCCTTTATTAAGAGGAGTAGATGTAATCTGATTACCTGTCCTTTAATGAGTAGATGTAATCTGATTACCTCCTTTATTAAGAGTAGGTGTAATCTGATTACCTGTCCTTTAATAAGAGTAGATGTAATCTGATTACCTCCTTTATTAAGAGTAGATGTAATCTGATTACCTCCTTTATTAAGAGTAGATGTAATCTGATTACATACTTTATTAAGAGGAGTAGATGTAATCTGATTACCTGTCCTTTATTAAGAGGAGCAGATGTAATCTGATTACCTGTCCTTTATTAAGAGGAGTAGATATAATCTGATTACCTGTCCTTTATTAAGAGGAGTAGATGTAATCTGACTACCTGTCCTTTATTAAGAGTAGATGTAATCTGATTACCTCCTTTATTAAGAGTAGATGTAATCTGATTACCTCCTTTATTAAGAGGAGTAGATATAATCTGATTACCTGTCCTTTATTAAGAGTAGATGTAATCTGATTACCTGTCCTTTATTAAGAGGAGTAGATGTAATCTGATTACCTCCTTTATTAAGAGGAGTAGATATAATCTGATTACCTGTCCTTTATTAAGAGGAGTAGATGTAATCTGATTACCTCCTTTATTAAGAGGAGTAGGTGTAATCTGATTACCTGTCCTTTATTAAGAGGAGTAGATGTAATCTGATTACCTCCTTTATTAAGAGGAGTAGATGTAATCTGATTACCTGTCCTTTATTAAGAGGAGTAGATATAATCTGATTACCTCCTTTATTAAGAGGAGTAGGTGTAATCTGATTACCTGTCCTTTATTAAGAGGACTAGATGTAATCTGATTAAATGTAATCGGACTACCTCTCCTTTGCTGTTGAAGCCTAGGATCTCGAAGCTGATGCTGGAGGTTCGTCCGGTCTGGATCTCATGGAGGTGTCTGAAGAGGTTGAGGCGGGCGCGGCCACGCCCATTGTCCAGCTCTCCCTGGGTCAGAACCCCCAGCAGGGTGGACTTCCCAGAGTCCACGTTCCCCAGAACCGCCACCCGCAGGTCCAGGAACTGAGAAGACACCCCATGAAATACTACATACAACTATATATATATATACTGTATACTACTACCAGCAGTACTAATACACAAAAGACAATATATACACAATGGATGATGGATAGATGATGGATGGATGATGGATGATGGATGAAGTCACCTGTTGGTCATCTGGAACCTTCCGGACCAGAACTTCAGTGATCTTTCTGGACGTCCGATCTAAGTCATACTCCACCTCCCTCTCTCTGAGGACGGTTATATCTGCTCCCACCCTGGTGAGTACACAGTTAGTACTATTACTACTACTACTACTATTACTACTGGTAGTACTACTACTACTATACTACTCCTACTAGTAGAACTACTATACTACTACTACTAGTACTACTACTACTAGTACTACTACTACTACTACTACTACTGCTACTACTACTAGTAGTAGTACTACTAGTAGTACGTACTTCTCTGCCATCCTCTGCAGGGTGTGTAGTGAGGCCTTCATGTCGTCCTGGCTGAGTCCCACCAGCATCCCGTTGTCCTCCACGCCGATCTGGTACACCGCCTCGCCCCCCCCCTCCTGCAGGCGCCACTTCAGCTGCGTGGCGAGGTGCTCAAAGCGCTGCGGTGTAGGAGACACCAGCTTCAACTGGACACACAGAGAATCACCTTAATGACCTGTCTCTGTACTGTCTAACCCCTACCTGCTCCTTAATGACCTGTCTCTGTACTGTCTAACCCCTACCTGCTCCTTAATGACCTGTCTCTGTACTGTCTAACCCCTACCTGCTCCTTAATGACCTGTCTCTGTACTGTCTAACCCCTACCTGCTCCTTAATGACCTGTCTCTGTACTGTCTAACCCCTACCTGCTCCTGAATGACCTGTCTCTGTACTGTCTAACCCCTACCTGCTCCTTAATGACCTGTCTGTCTCTCTGTACTGTCTAAAATCTTTGAAACACAAACCATGGTGTACATTTTAAGCAACATCACCAACAATAGCAATAACAACAACAACAGTTACCTTATATTCAATGTTTCCTTCTTCTGCCTGCAAATACACCAACCACAGATATAGAGAGAGAGGGAGAGGGGGAGAGAGAGAGAGAGAGAGAGAGAGAGAGACAGAGACAGAGACATAGAGGTAAATACTAACAGTATGTCATCAGCTCCTACCTCTGTGGTATAAATACTAACAGTATGTCATCAGCTCCTACCTCTGTGGTATAAATACTAACAGTATGTCATCAGCTCGGACCTCAGGTGGTATAAATACTAACAGTAGGTCATCAGCTCGGACCTCAGGTGGTATAAATATTAACAGTATGTCATCAGCTCGGACCTCAGGTGGTATAAATACTAACAGTATGTCATCAGCTCGGACCTCAGGTGGTATAAATACTAACAGTAGGTCATCAGCTCGGACCTCAGGTGGTATAAATATTAACAGTATGTCATCAGCTCGGATCTCAGGTGGTATAAATACTAACAGTAGGTCATCAGCTCGGACCTCAGGTGGTATAAATATTAACAGTATGTCATCAGCTCGGCCCTCAGGTGGTATAAATACTAACAGTTTGTCATCAGCTCGGATCTCAGGTGGTGTAAATACTAACAGTATGTCATCAGCTCGGACGTATTAATACTAACAGTATGTCATCAGCTCGGCCCTCAGGTGGTATAAATATTAACAGTATGTCATCAGCTCGGCCCTCAGGTGGTATAAATACTAACAGTAGGTCATCAGCTCCTACCTCTGTGGTATAAATACTAACAGTATGTCATCAGCTCGGACCTCAGGTGGTATAAATACTAACAGTTTGTCATCAGCTCGGCCCTCAGGTGGTATAAATATTAACAGTAGGTCATCAGCTCGGACCTCAGGTGGTATAAATACTAACAGTTTGTCATCAGCTCGGACCTCAGGTGGTATAAATACTAACAGTATGTCATCAGCTCGGACGTATACATACTAACAGTATGTCATCAGCTCGGACCTCAGGTGGTATAAATACTAACAGTAGGTCATCACCTCCTACCTCTGTGGTATAAATATTAACAGTATGTCATCAGCTCGGACCTCCGGTGGTATAAATACTACCAGTAGGCCATCAGCTCGGCCCTCAGGTGGTATAAATTCTAACAGTAGGTCATCAGCTCCTACCTCTGTGGTATAAATATTAACAGTAAGTCATCAGCTCGGACCTCAGGTGGTATAAATAGGCCTACTAACAGTAGGTCATCAGCTCCTACCTCGGGTGGTATAAATACTAACAGTATGTCATCAGCTCGGACCTCTGTGGTAAATACTACCAGTAGGTCATCAGCTCGGGCCTCAGGTGGTATAAATACAAACAGTAGGTCATCAGCTCCTACCTCTGTGGTATAAATATTAACAGTATG
The DNA here is from genome assembly GCA_030340625.1 of Merluccius polli. Classification (NCBI taxonomy): domain Eukaryota; kingdom Metazoa; phylum Chordata; class Actinopteri; order Gadiformes; family Merlucciidae; genus Merluccius; species Merluccius polli. The sequence continues at coordinate 31,339 of JAOPHQ010005746.1, read as the reverse complement.
TCATCAGCTCGGACCTCAGGTGGTATAAATATTAACAGTATGTCATCAGCTCGGACCTCAGGTGGTATAAATATTAACAGTAGGTCATCAGCTCGGACCTCAGGTGGTATAAATACTAACAGTAGGTCATCAGCTCCTACCTCTGTGGTATAAATATTAACAGTAGGTCATCAGCTCGGACCTCAGGTGGTACAAATACTAACAGTATGTCATCAGCTCCTACCTCTGTGGTATAAATACTAACAGTAGGTCATCAGCTCCTACCTCCGGTGGTAAATACTACCAGTAGGTCATCAGCTCGGACCTCAGGTGGTATAAATACTAACAGTATGTCATCAGCTCCTACCTCTGTAGTATAAATATTAACAGTATGTCATCAGCTCGGACCTCAGGTGGTATAAATAGGCCTACTAACAGTAGGTCATCAGCTCCTACCTTGGGTGGTATAAATACTAACAGTATGTCATCAGCTCGGACCTCTGTGGTAAATACTACCAGTAGGTCATCAGCTCGGGCCTCAGGTGGTATAAATACAAACAGTAGGTCATCAGCTCCTACCTCTGTGGTATAAATATTAACAGTATGTCATCAGCTCGGACCTCAGGTGGTATAAATATTAACAGTAGGTCATCAGCTCGGACCTCAGGTGGTATAAATACTAACAGTAGGTCATCAGCTCCTACCTCTGTGGTATAAATATTAACAGTAGGTCATCAGCTCGGACCTCAGGTGGTACAAATACTAACAGTATGTCATCAGCTCCTACCTCTGTGGTATAAATACTAACAGTAGGTCATCAGCTCCTACCTCCGGTGGTAAATACTACCAGTAGGTCATCAGCTCGGACCTCAGGTGGTATAAATACGAACAGTATGTCATCAGCTCCTACCTCTGTGGTAAATACTACCAGTAGGTCATCAGCTCGGACCTCAGGTGGTATAAATACTAACAGTAGGTCATCAGCTCGGACCTCAGGTGGTATAAATACTAACAGTATGTCATCAGCTCGGACCTCAGGTGGTATAAATATTAACAGTATGTCATCAGCTCCTACCTCTGTGGTATAAATACTAACAGTATGTCATCAGCTCGGACCTCAGGTGGTATAAATATTAACAGTAGGTCATCAGCTCCTACCTCTGTGGTATAAATACTAACAGTATGTCATCAGCTCGGACCTCAGGTGGTATAAATATTAACAGTATGTCATCAGCTCCTACCTCTGTGGTATAAATACTAACAGTAGGTCATCAGCTCGGACCTCAGGTGGTATAAATACTAACAGTAGGTCATCAGCTCCTACCTCCGGTGGTATAAATATTAACAGTAGGTCATCAGCTCCTACCTCTGTGGTATAAATACTAACAGTAGGTCATCAGCTCCTACCTCCGGTGGTAAATACGGCGGGGATGATTTGTTGCACCGGCTCTTCTTGCTCTTCCTCCTGCGGCCTCGCTTTCCCTTCCTGCTCCGCGTCTTCTTGGTGATCCTCCCTCCGGTCCCGGAGCCGCAGCCCGGCGTCCTCTGGCCGGGATGCAGCGGACATGGTTCCGACGACCGGACGTCCATCGCTGCGGGTGGGAAGATTCAGCGCTCCCTGGTTACGGATGATGTGCAAGATGAGGACAGCGCCATTGTTTTCTATGGTTATATTATTAACCTGAATGTGACGCGTCCGCGGGGCTGGAGGCGCGGAGGATGCGGCGGCGCGGCGTGCGGTACCTCACGCGCACGCACGCTCTTCGTGCGCGTCATTTATTTGGTGGATGATTCAGTAAACTAACCATATCTAACCTAATACCTAAACTAACCATCTCTAACCTAACACCTAAACTAACCATCTCTAACCTAACACCTAAACTAACCATATCTAACCTAATACCTAAACTAACCATCTCTAACCTAACACCTAAACTAACCATCTCTAACCTAATACCTAAACTAACCATCTCTAACCTAATACCTAAACTAATTATCTCTAAACTAATACCTAAACTAACCATCTCTAACCTAATACCTAAACTAACCATCTCTAACCTAACACCTAAACTAACCATCTCTAACCTAATACCTAAACTAACCATCTCTAACCTCATACCTAAACTAACCATCTCTAACCTAACACCTAAACTAACCATCTCTAACCTAATACCTAAACTAACCATCTCTAACCTAATACCTAAACTAACCATCTCTAACCTAACACATAAACTAACCATCTCTAACCTAATACCTAAACTAACCATCTCTAACCTAACACCTAAACTAACCATCTCTAACCTAATACCTAAACTAACCATCGCTAACCTAATACCTAAACTAACCATCTCTAACCTAACACATAAACTAACCATCTCTAACCTAATACCTAAACTAACCATCTCTAACTAATACCTAAACTAACCATCGCTAACCTAATACCTAAACTAACCATCTCTAACCTAACACATAAACTAACCATCTCTAACCTAATACCTAAACTAACCATCTCTAACTAATACCTAAACTAACCATCTCTAACCTAACACCTAAACTACCCATCTCTAACCTAATACCTAAACTAACCATCTCTAACCTAATACCCAAACTAATCATCTCTAACCTAATACCTAAACTAACCATCTCTAACCTAACACCTAAACTAACCATCTCTAACCTAATACCTAAACTAACCATCTCTAACCTAATATTTTATTAATTTATTATATATTATGTTGTTTTTTTCTCTCTCTTTTCATCCGTTTGATATTTTTATATTCAGTCCATTTTCTTTATTGTTAATTCAATATTTTTTAAAATCTATTTTATGTTTTTTCTACGTCAGGGCGCAGTGACGTCGCCGTCGGCAGGGTCACGTGTGTTCTGCAGAGTCAGCTGACCTCGGGATTTCCGGGCTGATGTTTTCCACCTGATATCTCAGCTGTTAGACCTCCTTCCGCCTGGAGACGAGCTGGACGTCGTGTTGAGGGTCTTTATGAGTCTGGAGACGAGCTGGACGTCGTGTTGAGGGTCTTTATGAGTCTGGAGACGAGCTGGACGTCGTGTTGAGGGTCTTTATGAGTCTGGAGACGAGCTGGACGTCGTGTTGAGGGTCTTTATGAGTCTGGAGACGAGCTGGACGTCGTGTTGAGGGTCTTTATGAGTCTGGGGTCGAGCAGGAAGCCGGGGTTATTATCTGTATGCGGTATTAGACATAGAGGAGATCAAGCTGCACGCAGGGCGCACTCCAGCCAGCATGACCGCGTCGGACAGCGAGGAGGACTCGTACGATGAGCGGAGCGCCCTGGTGTCTGGGAGCCCCGTGGTCCCGTCCTACCAGCCGGACCCGGAGACCCAGGTGGGGGGGGGGGGGGGGGGGGGTACTGTCTGTCATGATGTTATTAACCTGCCTGTCTCTCTGTCATGGTGTTAGTAACCTGTCTCTGTCTGTCATGATGTTAGTAACCTGTCTCTCATGATGTTAGTAACCTGTCTGTCATGATGTTAGTAACCTGTCTGTCATGATGTTAGTAACCTGTCTCTGTCTGTCATGATGTTAGTAACCTGTCTGTCATGATGTTAGTAACCTGTCTGTCATGATGTTAGTAACCTGTCTCTGTCTGTCATGATGTTAGTAACCTGTCTGTCATGATGTTAGTAACCTGTCTGTCATGGTGTTAGTAACCTGTCTCTCTCTATCATGATGTTAGTAACCTGTCTCTGTCTGTCATGATGTTAGTAACCTGTCTCTGTCTGTCATGATGTTAGTAACCTGTCTGTCATGGTGTTAGTAACCTGTCTCTCTCTATCATGATGTTAGTAACCTGTCTCTGTCTGTCATGATGTTAGTAACCTGTCTGTCATGGTGTTAGTAACCTGTCTCTGTCTGTCATGATGTTAGTAACCTGTCTCTGTCTGTTATGATGTTAGAAACCTGTCTGTCTGTCATGATGTTAGAAACCTGTCTGTCTGTTATGATGTTAGAAACCTGTCTGTCTGTCATGATGTTAGTAACCTGTCTGTCATGATGTTAGTAACCTGTCTGTCATGGTGTTAGTAACCTGTCTCTCTGTCTGTCATGGTGTTAGTAACCTGTCTCTGTCTGTCATGATGTTAGTAACCTGTCTCTGTCTGTCATGATGTTAGTAACCTGTCTGTCATGGTGTTAGTAACCTGTCTCTCTGTCTGTCATGGTGTTAGTAACCTGTCTCTGTCTGTCATGATGTTAGTAACCTGTCTCTGTCTGTCATGGTGTTAGTAACCTGTCTGTCTCTCTGTCATGATGTTAGTAACCTGTCTGTCTGTCTGTAGGGGCCCGTGCTGCGGAGGGCAAAGGGGCCGGAGCCCCGACGAGGAGCAGGGCCAGATGCGGAGCTAGACGAGGAGGAGGAGCTAACTCTGAAGTACGGCGCAAAGCATGTGATCATGCTGTTCATCCCAGTCACCCTGTGCATGGTGGTTGTCGTAGCAACCATCAAGTCAGTCAGCTTCTACACGGAGAAGAGTGACCAGAGACTGTAAGACCTTGTCTCTCTCACTGTCTGTCTGTCTGTCTGCCTGTCTGTATCTCTCTCGTGCTCTCTGTCTCTCTGTCTCTGTCTGTCTGTATGCCTCTCTCTCTGTCGCTCTCGCTCTCTCTCACTCTCTCTCTCTCTCTCTCTCTCTCTTTATATATAATGTGTGTGTGTGTGTGTGTGTGTGTGTGTGTGTGTGTGTGTGTGTGTGTGTGTGTGTGTGTGTGTGTGTGTGTGTGTGTGTGTGTGTGTGTGTGTGTGTGTGTGTGTGTGTGTGTGTAGGTTCTACACCCCCTTCTCGGAGGACCAGGTCTCGGTGGGGCGGCGGCTCCTCAACTCGCTCCTCAACACCATCATCATGATCAGTGTCATCGTTGTCATGACGATATTCCTCGTGGTTCTCTACAAGTACCGCTGCTACAAGGTACTATGTATATATATATATATATATCTATATATATATATATATATATAGATATATATATGCAGCTATGAGTTGAGTCAGTGCTTAGTGTGACACCGGATGTGTTCGGTTACGCTTGTTGCATTTTCTAAAATTTGTTGACTTATTGTGCAGTTAAGCGACTAATGAAAACTTGGTCGACTAAGCCTCTTCTGATTGACTACTGGTTAGTCAACTATTAGGGGGCAGCCCTACAAGTAACACTAGTAAATAATACGGGTGTGTATTTATGTATGTTTCTGTGTGTTGATGTGTATTACTAGTGTGTTTTTCTGTGTGTTCCAGTTTATCCACGGCTGGCTGATCCTCTCATCTCTCATGTTGCTCTTCTGGTTCAGCTACCTTTACCTGGGGTGAGTTACCTTTGTCTGCCCTCTTCCCCATGTGGGCGGGGGGAAGAGGGCCACACCCAGCAGGTGTAGGTATTTCACCTGAGGACACCACAAAACTCTTAGTCTCTCTTTCTCTCTCTCTCTCTCTCTTTCTCTTTCTCTTTCCCTCTGTCTGTCTGTCTGTCTGTCTCTCTGTCTCTCCGTCTCTCTCTCTCTCTCTTCCCCCCTCTCTGTACCTGTCTCTCTCACCTATACCTGTGTCAGGGAGGTGTTTAAGACGTATAACCTGGCAGTGGACTACCCTACGGTGGGGGTCCTGATCTGGAACTTCGGGGCTGTGGGGATGATCTGCATCCACTGGAAGGGCCCCCTGCAGTTGCAGCAGGCCTACCTCATCATCATCAGTGCCCTCATGGCCCTCGTCTTCATCAAGTACCTCCCGGAGTGGTCAGCCTGGGTCATCCTCGGGGCCATCTCAATCTATGGTGCCTAGCAACCAGCACCATCACCTAGCAACCAGCACCCTCACCTAGCAACCAGCACCATCACTTAGCAACCAGCACCCTCCCCTAGCACCAGCACCCTCCCCTAGCACCAGCACCCTCCCCTAGCAACCAGCACCCTCCCCTAGCAACCAGCACTATCACCTAGCAACCAGCACTATCACCTAGCAACCAGCACCCTCACCTAGCAACCAGCCCCCTTACACTATAAGATGTACATATTGGCAGCATTTTGTTGTGGCAGAGTGTGCTCATAGCTTGAGAAACTCGCTGCTGTGTTCTAGACCTGTCTGTTCTAACCCTAGTGTTGTGTTCTAGACCTGTCTGTTCTAACCCTAGTGTTGTGTTCTAGACCTGTCTGTTCTAACCCTAGTGTTGTGTTCTAGACCTGGTGGCAGTGCTGTCTCCTAAGGGACCGCTGAGGATGTTGGTGGAGACCGCCCAGGAGAGGAATGAACCCATCTTCCCTGCACTTATCTACTCCTGTCAGTCCCCTACACATGCACACACGCACACACACGCACGCATGCACACACACTCATAATACATCATATATATACTAATATAATAGTCACATAGTTGTCATTCTGTTCTGGATAAAATAATGTGTATTGTTACATCAGGATCAGAGGGGTGTGGTATTAAGGTGATGTCTGTCTTGCAGCTGGCATGGCGTGGATGGTAGGGATGGCTGACCCTGCTGGGAGCAGAGAGCACGCAGGTAGGACACGCATGCACACACACACACACACACACTTACATATACACACACACACACACACACACACACACACACACACACACACACACACACACACACACACACACACACACACACACACACACACACACACACACACACACACACACACACACACACACACACACACACACACACACGCTCCACACTCAAGGTGGCGTGTTGAACAAATTGAAGTGCGTTTAATAAGTGTGTAATAAAATGTGTTACCAATCAGGGCCAGCCCGGCTAAAGGCCACCTGGGTTAGTTTAGGTTTAGTGACCCAGGCCTGGGTTAGGTTAGTGTTAGGGTTAGTGACCCAGGTCTGGGTTAGGTTAGTGTTAGGGTTAGTGACCAAGGTTTGCTGTGTTGTGTCCCAGACGCTGAGGCCCGGGAGGCCGGAGACGCCCCAGAGTCCCAGGAGGCCGGAGGCGCCCCAGAGTCCCGGGAGGCCGGAGACGACGACCTGGAGGAAGAGAGTAAGACCTACCATCTCAACCATCTGCTGTCTCGTGCTGTGACCTCTCTGTGTGTATAATATGGTTGTCTCTCTCGCTCTTTCTCTGTATATAATATGGTTCTCTCTCTCTCTCTCTCTCTCTCTCTCTCTCTCGCTCTCTCTCAAATATGGGTCTCTCTCTAGGGGGGGTGAAGCTGGGTCTAGGTGACTTCATCTTCTACAGTGTTCTGGTGGGGAAGGCGGCGGCCACGGGAGGAGACTGGAACACCACGATAGCCTGCTTCGTAGCCATACTCATAGTGAGTACCACCATAACCATGCTAACCACGCTAACACCATGCTAGCCTGCTTCGTAGCAGGTATGACAATTCGTAGATTAATTGTCGTAGATAGTGCATAGTGCAGGGTTACAGCTATGCATCATGGGGTATAAGTGTGCATCGGTTGTACACTTCTTTTACGATGCATTATGGGTATTATGTATAATTAAGTAGTGCACTATATAGGGAACCAGATTTGTACACTCACATTTGGGACAAAATTGTGACACCCTAAGTACTATAGAAGGCACAAGTAGACCAATTCAAACAGAGCCTTGAGGCACGGGGGGGGGGGCTAGCAACAAGCTAACATCACATGTAGCACATCAACAGGCTGACCAACGCCTTAAGTGTCTGTGTGTTGGTGTTAATAAAGGTTGGTTGAACTGTGTTCCAGGGCCTGTGTCTGACCCTGCTGCTCTTGGCCATCTTTAAGAAGGCTCTGCCAGCGCTGCCCATCTCCATCACCTTCGGCCTGGTGTTCTACTTCTCCACAGACTACCTAGTCCAGCCCTTCATGGAAAACCTGGCCGCCAACCAGTACTACGTCTGACCCCACCCCCACCGTTTTTCCCAGGGCTCTGATTGGCTGCTGGAACAAACAAAAAGCTTTTCGATTGCCACTTTTGGTCTGGTCAGGGTGCTGGATGGACTTGAAAAATCTGTTTGCTGGTTTTTCCTTCCAACTAAAACCTGCTGTAACCTTCAGAGTGAGACCATGTTTAGATGTTTTCTTCAGCACATTGATTCCTCCATGAAGGTTTAGTGTTACTTTGTGTTAATTTAAGAGTTAATTTCCTTTTTTCAAAAGGTTTTAGTCTCTAATTATTTTACTATCCAAGAGAAGATTCTCTGGAAGACTCCAACAACCTGAACCTCTTAAGGCTAATCACTTATTTAACTCTTGACTTATCTATTCCACACTGATATATATTTGATTGATAGTTAGGTAAGTTCCAAGTGTATTTTATATAACAGACACAAGGTGCTTGTGAACTTTTCCCTCTGAGATGTTAAGTTATGATTCCTGACACCTTTACTTCAACTTTAGTCCATGTGTAACTTTAAAACATGACCTGTACTGCATTCATGCGCCATCATTTCCAGGCTTCCAGTTACTTGGCAAGTGGTAATAACCTGAAACTTAATATTTTATAAATAGTTTATAGATATACTTCAAAATGAATGAGTACAAAAAAAAGTAGGCTTCGGAGACCATCCAGATACTCAACTTTCACACTGAACATCATGCTAGTGAGGATGGCCTCACGCGGCTATAAAAACAGGGTGACGCCAGCACGTTTTGTCATAGTGTATTTTATAATTGCTACCAGACGAGTCACAGAAGTATCTACAGAGAACCTTAGAACCTGCATGTCAACAGAATTAAAACAACTCATCTCTCAATGCCTTTATTATGATAAAAAAGAAAAGTACAGTACACAACAGATGGACCAACTGGTTAACGTGAGCTTGAAGAGTTCAGTTCCTCTCCTCAAACTGGCTTTTGTTTTTCAAGAGGAATGCCGCTAGGTACTCGATGGGGTTGGGTGGTCTGGAACAGAGAGGTCAGAGGTCAGTGCTGTGGCCAGAGGGGGCTGACTACCACCTGGTGTGGGTGTGAAGCTCACCTGTCCTTAGCCAGCACCGACAGGCCCTGAAGGAGGATGGGCACGACCGTCTGGTCCAGGTAGGCTCGCGTGGGGAGGGCCTGCAGATCCACCTTCTGCTTGGAGCTCTTCTCTGCTGCGCTGCCCTTCTCATTCTCCACTATTCTCTACAGCCAGAACAGAGTAGCAGAACCGTTCCCATGTGTAAATAACTAAACCGAACTAGACTGTTTGGTGGAAATGAGGCGATACAGTAGTCCAGTCTAGAGATGACACCATCACCAACATACAGGAAACCATCAGCATAGCCTAAACAGTCACCAACATACAGATAACAGTCAACAGTTACCTGGATGTTACCTATATATCTGGTCTGTACCTGGATGTTACCTATACTGTATATCTGGTCTGTACCTGGATATTACCTATACTGTATATCTGGTCTGTACCTGGATGTTACCTATACTGTATATCTGGTCTGTACCTGGATGTTACCTATACTGTATATCTGGTCTGTACCTGGATATTTTCTGTCAGGCCATATTCAGCATGGGGATTTTCCGTCACCTTGAAAAGGAAACAAATATGGTTCACACGTTGCATATTTAGACATCCAAGCTACGGAGGCCATCATGAGGCAGATGGTTACAGCTGGTGTGGGTCTTACCGGGGGATGGCCCTCCATGGACTGATCTGCGTCTGCGTGATCTGTGAAAGGGGAGCGGGAAAACAGCCGTTGAGGAAAGTCATCCCAGCCAGGATATCAACACGACCCTCCACTACACCCTGACCCCTGACCCCGCCGGCAGCATGGCCACACACCGACCAGTGAATTCATTCATTAATAAATGAACCGGCGGTGCTCATCAGAGACCCCACCGTGGGGAGACCCCCCCAGGGACGGGGGGAGACGCCGGGTCGAGCCGCCAGCTCCTCCCCGGGGTTATTAAACCCCGGAGGTTTCTCCGTCCTTGCGCCACAATACAGTATTCACCCCACATGTTCACCCCACACTAATCATGAGGTTTCTCTTCAACGGTGAACGCGTGAACCCGCAGCACCAGGTCGTTATAGATGAATGAATGACGTAACGCTGGAAGTGGCGCTCAGATCCCAAACAAAGCATCTCATTCAGAGGCGATAACTTAAGACTAACACCATATTGTAAATCAATGTTAATAGAAGTCATTTTGCCAATAATATCCCACACGTTTGCAGCGAAACTACAAATAATATCATAAACCCGTGAACCACTGACTCACCGTCCGCCATGTTTGTTGTTAGATTTTACGCAGGTTTCGTTGCGTAGGACTTACGCACTTTACGTAACCGTTACGGAATACGGTTTCCGTCAAGCAGATTGATATTAAATTATTTATAACTAAAACTTCCAATGTAAAAAAAATAAACGTTTGTGTAGCTACAACATTACGGAAATACATATATACATTACGTTACAGTAAATGCATACCTAATCGCTTGAACGTACACACCGGACGTGACGTATGTATAGCTGGACAGACAGATGGACACACACCGCGGACACGCGCACGCACGCGCACACTGACTGCTGCTGCAGCGCTCCTCTCCTTGAAGGTTCATTATCCGATCCACCAGAACCGGACTGTAAGAACCGGGTGCGGGACCGGGTGCGGCGGAGACCCCCAGACCCACCAGACCCCTTCAGCCCCTCCAGACCCCTCCAGACCCCCCCAGACCCTCCAGACCCCCCAGACCCCCCAGACCCGACCAGCGAGACCCGGCGGCGACATGGACCCACCACGGAGATGAGCTCCGCGGGCGGGGGGGGGAGAGGCAGGAAGAAGCGGTTCTCCTCTGACCCCCATGACCCCCGCGACCCCCCGCCGCCGCCGCCGCCGCCGCTCCTCCTCCCCCGGCGGGGGGGTCTCCTCTCCCGCTGCGCCGCCCCGCTGCTGGCGCTGCTGGCGCCGCTGCGGCTGCTGGTCTCGCGGCTCTGCGCGGTGCTGCTGTGGCTCTGCGGCCGGCTGGCCCTCACCAGGACCACCGGGACCGCAGCCTGGCGGGCCAAGGACCCGGTGGGCCAGGGCCAGGTCCAGGACAGCGACCGGGTCCGGAACCACCACAAGCAGGCCTTTGAGTACATCTCGGTGGCCCTCCGGATCGACGAGGAGGAGAAAGGTGGCTCTTCTTCTTCTGATGTCTTGTGGTTGACAGACCAACATGGTGGTCTGGCTGGAGACCTACACTGAACAGTGTAGGTCTCCAGCTGTAACTATATATGTTTTCTTTCTAGTTTTAAAATGAACAGGTCTTTTGAGTGGTAGAGACCCTAGACCTAGACCAGACTGACCCAGGACAGTAGACCAGGGACCCAGGTTTCCTTAGTCACACTGTGACCCCTCTGGGGGTCCATGGAGGCTTTGTGAAGATGCTTTCATGAAGTCTATTTATGGTCCACTCGCCTCCATGCGTCCAGTCTATGACATCTCTGTGGATTTGTAACTGAGGTTTTAAACTCACTAAGACAGTAGAAAGGTGTTTGTTGGGTCAGTCATTTGGGTCAGTATGTACCGATCAGCATGTATTGATCAGTATGTATTGATCAGTCTGCGTGGCCACAGAGCCATGCCCTGGGGGACCAACATGTGATCAGCACTGTGGAGTCAGTAGGCTGTAGTACTACAGTCTGCTGTACAATACCGCCGAAACAAACAAGAGTTTGGGGAAAAGCTGCTTCAGAGCGCAGAAGAGGAACTACTACCACAGTACTACAGCAGCACAGTACTACAGTACTATTATGCCACTACTACTGTACTACAGTACTGTAGTACAGTACTACAGTACTACAGTACTATTACAGCACTACTACAGTACTTCAGTACTCTAGTACTGTAGTACTAGTACTGTAGTAGTACTACAGCAGTACTACAGTACTGAAGTACTGTAGTACTGTAGCACTATAATGTTGACTGTGTTCCTCATTTCCACCAAACAGTCTGTGTTGAGTGTATTCACGGTCAGTAGAACTGTACTGTAGTACTGCTGTAGTACTACAGTACTACAGTACAGTACTACAGTACTACAGTACTGAAGTACAGTAGTAGTGGCGTAATAGTACTGTAGTACAGTGCTGCTGTAGTACTACAGCAGTACTACAGTACTACTGTACTACAGTACTAGTACTACAGTACTACAGTATTAGTACTGTAGTAGTAGTAGTACTGTGGTAGTAGTTCCTCTTCTGCGCTCTGAAGCAGCTTTCCCCAAACTCTTGTTTGTTTCGGCGGTATTTCGCCCTGCTGGCTTCATGAAACAACTGTGTTGTTGTGTTTCACATTGAATATCATGTCACCATAGTTACGTGTGTGTGTGTGTGTGTGTCAGGACCCAAGCTGCAGGCGGTTGAGTGGTATAAGCGAGGCATTGTGGAGCTGGAGAGAGGCCTCTCCATCGACCTGGGACCAGGAACAGGTGAGACGCGCCCAGAACACACCTGGGGGAGGGACTTCCTGTCTAATTGGTTGGACCAATTAGAAGGATAGAAAGTGAAATGATGTAAAGTACCAGTGTGTGTTGTGGTTTCTACACTCTGCTCTCTGTCAGCTGTGAGACGCTAGGCCACACAGGAGATATTTAGTTTACTCTAATATTGATTGTTCTCAGCCTCACTTAAAATTTGATCTAAAAAGTACCAGACAATGCCGGATTAAGTGTTTTGTTAAAGCAAAATGATTTGTGAAGGTGGTATGTGGTGGAGGTGGTGAGTTTTTTACGTGTCCTGCAGGGGAGACCACAGAACGAGACAAGCGGCTGCAGGCCAAGATGGCCACCAACCTCGTTATGAGTAAAGACAGACTGGAGCTGCTGGGTAAAGTACACCACCGCTAGTTAGCCTGTTAGCTGCTAGTCAGCATGTAAAGTACACCACCGCTAGTTAGCCTGTTAGCTGCTAGTCAGCATGTAAAGTACACCACCGCTGGTCAAGTTATCCTGTTGCCTGCTAGTCAACATGTGTAAAACAGCATGCTAGTCTGTTATCCTCTAGTGAACATGTAAAGAACAACGTGCTAGCTCGTTAGCTTCTTGAAGACACCTCCATTTCTGGACCCTATACATAATCTACTGGATAGCAATATATGCTAATTATATTCCATCAACTTGCTCATCAAGCCGTCGTTCGATCGTCTAATCCAGCCTTTCTCAAACTTTTTTCAGCCAGGGCACCTTTCAAAAGTGCATAAAATCTCAAGGCACCCCAGTGTAAAATATGATTAAAAACGACACTGCATAGCCTAAACGTAAATGCAAATGTCCTGTTTATTTAGACAGGACAGTAATGAACAGAGCATAATACAACTGTAAATATTAATAATAATAACAACTTCATAGCAACTTTATAGCACCTTTAAAAACACAAGTTTACAAAGTGCTTCACAAAACAATAAATCAGAGACACAAATGCCATAAAACCATAAGAGGTGGACCGCCCAAGCTATACAGCAACACAGGCAATACAAGAACCCAACAAATTGAGACCAGGAGAACTCAAATGAAGTGCAGAGATAGCAGGAATGTTTTTCCATCATAGTGCTTGTTTCCATCCGTGCCATACGCGCACGCACACACACACACACCCACCCACACACACACACACACGCACACACACACACACACACGCACGCACACGCAAACAATAATCCGCAATGAGAGAGGGTGAGAGAGGTCCACATTCGCGCATGCAGCGCGCATACGCACACAAATAAGCCGCAATTGAGAGAGAGAGGGGAGAGAGAGGGGGGTGTGACTCACAATCAATGAGAGACGTGAGCCTGGTGCGACGCACACAACCGGCCTATCCTGGCAGGGATGGATGAGAGGCAGACACGGAGCTCCTGGTCCACAGTCCTCAGTCGCTCCCTGTACTTGTTGTTGATGTATGTCAGGCTTGAAAAGCTCAGTTCGCACAGATAAGTTGTGGAGAAGGGAAGCAAAATAACAGCGCTACTTGAAGCCACTGGATACTCTTTTTCCACTGATATCCAAAACCTGTCCAATTCCATGTCACCAAATCTAATTTTCAATGTGCGGTCTTTTTAAAAAACGATCCATGATGCTTGTTCCTTGCTCTTTGTGAAATGTATTTTCGCGGTTAAATTATAAAACAATGTGCTGTGTGCTGCGCTGTCACGCTGACACCGGTGGGGACGTCACGTTACGTGAGACAGATTTTTATGGTTAATTTTATATATTTGTTTAACTAAAATGACTTTACAATTGTATTAATCCATTCATATGTAAGAAAGAATGTATTTATGTATTCAATATATTCATATATGTCATATATGAAATGTCAGATTTTTTTTTTTTTTTTTTTTTTAATTAAATGTCAGAATACGTAATTTTTTGGCGGCACCCCTGACACAGTCACGGGGCACCCCAGGGTGCCGCGGCACCCACTTTGAGAAAGGCTGGTCTAATCTACCATCGTTGGTTCTCTCTTTTTGCTGTTCTTTTAGCCAAGGTGGTCTCAGGGTCTTCACAATCTCAGAGAGATGTCTACACCACCAGGACTAACCCCGCCCACCATAACCCTCACCTGCGCCCAGGTAGGTCCTAACCCCGCCCACCATAACCCTCACCTGCACCCAGGTAGGTCCTAACCCCGCCCACCATAACCCTCACCTGCGCCCAGGTAGGTCCTAACCCCGCCCACCATAACCCCGCCCACCATAACCCTCACCTCTGTCCAGGTAGGCCCTAACCCCGCCCACCATAACCCCGCCCACCATAACCCTCACCTGCACCCAGGTAGGCCCTAACCCCGCCCACCATAACCCTCACCTGCACCCAGGTAGGTCCTAACCCCGCCCACCATAACCCTCACCTGCGCCCAGGTAGGTCCTAACCCCGCCCACCATAACCCCGCCCACCATAACCCTCACCTCTGTCCAGGTAGGCCCTAACCCCGCCCACCATAACCCCGCCCACCATAACACTCACCTCTGTCCAGGTAGGCCCTAACCCCGCCCACCATAACCCTCACCTCTGTCCAGGTAGGCCCTAACCCCGCCCACCATAACCCTCACCTGTGCCCAGGTAGGCCCTAACCCCGCCCACCATAACCCTCACCTGCACCCAGGTAGGTCCTAACCCCGCCCACCATAACCCTCACCTGCGCCCAGGTAGGTCCTAACCCCGCCATCATAACCCCGCCCACCATAACCCTCACCTCTGTCCAGGTAGGCCCTAACCCCGCCCACCATAACCCCACCCACCATAACCCTCACCTCTGTCCAGGTAGGCCCTAACCCCGCCCACCATAACCCTCACCTGTGCCCAGGTAGGCCCTAACCCCGCCCACCATAACCCTCACCTGCACCCAGGTAGGTCCTAACCCCGCCCACCATAACCCTCACCTGTGCCCAGGTAGGTCCTAACCTGCCAACCATAACACTCACCTCTGTCCAGGTAGGCCCTAACCCCGCCCACCATAACCACACCCACCATTACCCTCACCTGTGCCCAGGTAGCCCTAACCCCGCCCACCATAACCCTCACCTGCGCCCAGGTAGGCCCTAACCCCACCCACCATAACCCTCACCTGTGCCCAGGTAGGCCCTAACCCGCCAACCATAACACTCACCTCTGTCCAGGTAGGTCCTAACCCCGCCCACCATAACCCTCACCTTCGCCCAGGTGTCAATTTGTTTGTTTTTATTAATGAAAATAACAAACCAATCCCACACAATGATGCTGAATTGTCTGTCTGACTCATGTGTGAGCTTTACAAGTACAGATTTTTTTGTCCAGATGTTTGTCCAGCATGAAGTGGACTCTCTCTGATCAAGTGATTCCCAACATAGGTTTCTCTGATGAAATGTGTGTGTGTGTGTGTGTGGTAGTTAACAGTGCTGTACCCAAGAAGAGAGACGCTGTGGCTCCCTCCAGCCAGTCCTGGACCCGCCCCAAGCCCCCCACCAAGACCTCCTCCTCCTCCTCCTCCCACCGCGGCCCCATGGCGCCTTCAGCTGGGCCCCGGGCCCCTGCACACAACCACAGCAATAAGGTGGGTGAACCAGGGCCCTGACGCGGCCCTAACGAGTTCCTGATAAGGGGCCCTAACGAGGGCTCTTGGGTGTGGGTGGTCTGTGTGCAGGTGAAAGCAGGAAGTGGTCGTAAACCCGCCAGCCCGACGGCGACGCCCCTGAAGAGGGACGTGAAGAACCTGAGGAACGTAGACAGCAAGCTGGCCAACCTCATTCTCAGCGAGGTCATCGACAGGTGACTTTAATAGTGTGTGTGTGTGTGTGTGTGGTATAGTGGTGTGTATTAATAATTAATAGTGTGTGTGTGTGTTTGTATAGTTGTGTGTATTAATAGTGTGTGTGTGTGTGTGGTATAGTGGTGTGTATTAATAATTAATAGTGTGTGTGTGTGTGTGTTTGTATAGTTGTGTGTATTAATAGTATGTGTGTGTGTGTGTGTGTGTGTGGTATAGTGGTGTGTATTAACAATTAATAGTGTGTGTGTGTGTTTGTAATGTATAGTGGTGTGTATTAATAGTGTGTGTGTGTGTGTGTGGTATAGTGGTGTGTATTAATAATTAATAGTGTGTGTGTGTGTTTGTATAGTTGTGTGTATTCATAGTGTGTGTGTGTGTGTGTGGTATAGTGGTGTGTATTAATAATGAATAGTGTGTGTGTGTGTTTGTATAGTTGTGTGTATTAATAGTGTGTGTGTGTGTGTGGTATAGTGGTGTGTATTAATAATTAATAGTGTGTGTGTGTGTTTGTATAGTTGTGTGTATTAATAGTGTGTGTGTGTGGTATAGTGGTGTGTATTAATAATTAATAGTGTGTGTGTGTGTTTGTATAGTTGTGTGTAGTAATGCGCGATATAAACGATATACGATATAAACGATAAAAAATGGCCCACGATAGAGATTTTAATTCTATGCTCTATCGTGATAACGCATGTTGATCACGCAATCTTCCCGTGACCCGCGACATTTAGAACGACAAGCTGCAACCGGCTGCAACGCGTCATCTGGTAAACATGGCTGAAGGCGAAACGGAGCCGCTAGAACTCGTGAAAAAGACCGGTGCAAGAAAACGAGAAAACATTTTCTTTAGTTTACTAATGTGCCTGACGTAAGCGCCGCAGCCGCAGAACGGCTGCGCCGCGGTCACCGCTGCTGATCGCTGCCACGCAGCGTCCCAGGAGCAGCGCGCCGCAGCGCTATCATTCCGTAGCATTCTATTTTTGATGCGAGCCGTTGCTGAACAGATCGACCGGGCAGGAAGTGAAATAGTAAAAGCCATAGAGCATCCGGTTACTTTTCAAAATAAAAACGCCCTCCCCATCAAACACGGCCACAAATCGTTGTCGTTTATAACTGACTTTGTCTATAGGCTACAGCACAACACTATATATGTATACTGGAAGGATTTTCTTTATTTAAAAAAATTATTGTGCTTCCATTTTGCACTTTTATGTTTTCATTTGAAGCATCTGTGCACTACACTTGGAATACTTTTCTTTATTTAAAATAGCCATGCCTAATACTGGATGTATTTACCTAATTCACAGTATCTGTTCAGGTAAGAAAGTTTATGTGTAAGAAATATGTTTTTATATAAGTATCTGTCATTACACAGAAGTATTTTCAGTACAGTGTCTGTTCCTTAAAAAGACCAGTTTTTTTTTATTTATCTGCAACATTATGTTTACAGTTTACTGTATGATTACAGTTTTGCACAATAAATGTGTGTCTACATACTGCTTTCTTTTTTAAATACATTTAGCAGTTTGGCTTTCCTTAGGGTCTATGTAACCTGTTCTGAAATGGTTTTATTATAATTTATATATCGTGATATGTATCGTTATCGCAAGAGGCTGCAATGTATATCGCGATATGGATTTTAAGCCATATCGCCCATCCCTAGTTGTGTGTATTAATAGTGTGTGTGTGTGTGTGGTATAGTGGTGTGTATTAATAATTAATAGTGTGTGTGTGTGTTTGTATAGTTGTGTGTATTAATAGTGTGTGTGTGTGTGTGTGTGTGTGGTATAGTGGTGTGTATTAATAATAAATAGTGTGTGTGTGTTTGTATAGTTGTGTGTATTAATAGTGTGTGTGTGTGCGTTTGTGTGTATAGTGGTGTGTCTGTACGGTTCGATGACATCGCTGGACAGGAAGTAGCTAAGCAGGCGCTGCAGGAGATCGTGATCCTCCCTGCCCTCCGACCAGAGGTGAGGAGACTCCCTCCCCCCTCCTCCTCCTCCTCTTCCTTCATGTGTGTATAGATATGGTAACCATTGTGACTGACTACAGCCATCCTCCTCCAGCTGTTCACGGGGCTGCGGGCTCCAGCCAGGGGCCTTCTGCTGTTCGGACCCCCTGGGAACGGCAAGACTATGCTGGTGAGGAGGGGCCATGTTGCTATATCGTCATGGCAATGACGGCGTTTGATTGTCAAAATAAAAGTGTATTATCCGCTTGAGCAGAAACAGTTGAGCTTTGGTGGCGTACTGAGCAGAAGGTTTTATCTTCCAGGCTAAAGCAGTTGCCATGGAGTCCAACGCTACCTTCTTTAACATCAGCGCCGCGAGCTTAACGTCCAAATACGTGAGTAAACACTGTTATAACCTCCAAGCTAAATACAGAGCTAGCATTTAGTTTTATATATATATATATATATATATATATATATATATATATTTATATATATATATATATATATATATATTCATTCATTCATTCATTCATGTAGACTATTATCTATATACAGCCATTATGTCAAGTTGTGAACTTCAACATTACTGTTATGCAACTCGCCCTAACCGATTCCTCCAGTACTAGTAGAACATGTATTCTAGTGGGTGTGGGTCCTTGGTCCAGGACCGGCCTGCGGACCGGTGGTTGGAAACCCCTGGCTTACAATACTGAAGATAGAGCATAGTATTAGTACTATTGGTATAGTAGTATTTCCCTGTGTGTCCCAGGTGGGGGAGGGAGAGAAGCTGGTCAGAGCCATGTTCGCTGTGGCTAGAGAACTACAGCCCTCTGTCATATTTATAGGTCTGAATCACTTGACTTACTTTGTTTTCAATCATTTGAATTTATTCAGATCAATTAAATCTAAGCGGTAATGTAACCTAAAAAAAACATCTGTGTGCCTGGCTGTCTGTCTGTCTCACTGTCTCCCTGTGTGTGTCTCACTGTCTCATTGTCTCCCTGTGTGTGTGTGTGTGTGTGTGTGTGTGTGTGTGTGTGTGTGTGTGTGTGTGTGTGTGTGTGTGTGTGTGTGTGTGTGTGTGTGTGTGTGTGTGTGTGTGTGTAGACGAGGTAGACAGTCTGCTGTGTGAGAGGAGGGAGGGGGAACATGACGCCAGCCGGCGCCTGAAGACAGAGTTCCTGCTGGAGTTCGACGGGGTGAGGGTTTCCTCTGCTTCTAGCTTAGCTGCTATGCTATGTCAGCTAACCACTCAGCTAGGCGATGTTCGATAGC
Source organism: Merluccius polli (assembly GCA_030340625.1). Taxonomy (NCBI): domain Eukaryota; kingdom Metazoa; phylum Chordata; class Actinopteri; order Gadiformes; family Merlucciidae; genus Merluccius; species Merluccius polli. The sequence goes on along the minus strand of JAOPHQ010005746.1, from coordinate 11,925 downwards.
CCCTAGAGTAGACTATGTGAGTTAGTCTGTTATGTTGAAACAGTTGAGTAATTTGACACTCAGTTATTACATTGCTCATCAACTATGACATCAAAGAAGAAATGGAAAAACGTGTTGTGATGGGAGTGACATGACTTGGATGTGTGTGTGTGTGTGTGTGTGTGTGTGTGTGTGTGTGTGTGTGTGTGTAGGTCCAGTCAGGTCAGGAGGAGAGGCTCCTGGTGATGGGGGCCACTAACCGGCCCCAGGAGCTGGACGAAGCGGTTCTCAGGTCAGCCTGCTGTTCTCTGTCTCTACCACCAGGGGGTGCTGTCCTCACGCCTGTCCTTTTACCACAGTTACAGTCTCCAGGGGCTCCACAGGCCCTCAGCCCTCTAAATGAAAATACTTGAGTCCAAACTCTTGAGAAGAAGCCCAGAAGATTCAGGGAGGCTTAGGAAAGCATTAAGCAGACTTATAACAATAGCAAAAACACAAACAAACATTAAGATTACATTGTTAAAAAACAGTTGCTGTTAGTTCCAGCTCAGCCAATGTGGTGTAGCGGGGGTGGCTAGTGGGATAGCTGGTGGCCTTCAGCAGCAACAGGAAGTGAGTGTTTCTTGTTTTCCTTTGTAGGCGTTTTGCCAAGCGCGTGTACGTGGCGCCCCCTACTGAACAGGTAGGAGAACTCCTCACCCGCATCACCCAGTCACACGTCTGGGGAAAACATGACAATGAGGTGTGTGTGTGTGTGTGTGTGTGTGTGTGTGTGTGTGTGTGTGTGTGTGTGTGTGTGTGTGTGTGTGTGTGTGTGTGTGTGTGTGTGTGTGTGTGTGTGTGTGTATAGACTCGCTTCCTACTCCTGAAGACGCTCCTAGGTAACCATGGCAATCCACTGAGTCAGAAGGAGCTGAGACACCTGGCCAGGTAGGCCATGCCCCCTCCTCAGTCACATGACCACACCTGATGATGCCGTTCATCAAACAGGAAATGTGTTAACTTCCTGTATGTTTCAGACTGACTGAGGGATACTCAGGAAGTGACCTCACCTCATTGGCTAAAGATGCCTCGCTGGGACCAATCAGGGGTGAGTTCCATCCCTGAACTCTCTGTCTGCCTATGTGGTTCTGTATGGTTCTATTTTTTTTTTTTGTATTAGTTTATTTGTCAGGGACAATGCAGCACACATTATTACACACATAGCTATCACAGTCAATGCCATAACAATGTCTGTAGATGTGTTACATAAAAGGTTTCTAGCCAGTTGGCTAATTTGCAACCCCAGTCCCTCATGTGCTCTATGTGGTTCTGTGATGGTCTATGTGGTTCTGTGTGGTTATGTTCTATATGGTTCTATGTAGTTCTATGTGTGTGTTGACAGAGTTGAGGCCGGACCAGGTGAGGAACATGGCCGCCCGCGAGGTGAGTCCACTTTCCATCCAAAATTTAGAGAACAGTATTAGTATGATGATGTAATTTCCTCCCAGCAGGCCGCCTTGACCTCAGAAGTTCCTTAGATTGAAATAATTTTAAAGTGATGGAAGAGGACCAAAAAATATAAAATAACCATAAGTCAACCATAAGGAAAATGTCAGAAAGTATATTAATAAACATCTCAAAATCAGCTGATAAACTCAGGCTACTCGTAGGGGTGTGGTTGATACCCCTTAATAACATGATTAGAACATGATTAGAAGTACATGATGCTTAATACACACCTTGATAACCCTTAACACCATGATTAGAAGTACATGATGCTTAATGCACACCTTGATAACCCTTAATAACATGATTAGAAGTACATGATGCTTAATACACACCTTGATAACCCTTAATAACATGATTAGAAGTCCATGATGCTTAATACACACCTTGATAACCCTTAATAACATGATTAGAAGTACATGATGCTTAATACACACCTTGATAACCCTTAATAACATGATTAGAAGTACATGATGCTTAATACACACCTTGATAACCCTTAATAACATGATTAGAAGTACATGATGCTTAATGCACACCTTGATAACCCTTAATAACATGATTAGAAGTACATGATGCTTAATGTACACCTTGATAACCCTTAATAACATGATTAGAAGTACATGATGCTTAATGCACACCTTGATAACCCTTAATAACATGATTAGAAGTACATGATGCTTAATGCACACCTTGATAACCCTTAATAACATGATTAGAAGTACATGATGCTTAATACACACCTTGATAACCCTTAATAACATGATTAGATGAACATGATGCTTAATACACACCTTGAGAACCCTTAATAACATGATTAGAAGGACATGATGCTTAATACACACCTTGATAACCCTTAATAACATGATTAGATGAACATGATGCCTAATGCGCACCTTGTGTTCATGTGTGTGTTGTGTCTCCAGGTGAGGAACATACGTAGTGAGGACTTCCTGGACTCCCTGAAGAAGATCCGGAGCAGTGTGGCTCCTCAGACTCTGGAGACGTACCGTCGCTGGAACGCCGAGTACGGAGACACCTCCGCCTGCTAGCACTGGACACACACACACCACACACACACACACACACACACACACACACACACACACACACACACACACACACACACACACACACACACACACACACACCTTCATGATTCCCTCAATAAAAGACTTAGACTGTTTCTACCCACAATTCACGAGGAGACCATCGTGACCTGCGACCCCCGCTCAGGTGACCTGGACAACAGGAAGCTGTGCCTTACATCCTGATGGTGCTGCCCCCTGCTGGCCTCCCTGCACCACTCACTGGGCACCTAGGACCACGCCTGTAGTTGGTGACCTTTGCCCTCGGGACTTCCTCAGGGTTCAGAGCTCATAACTGCCGAGAGACGAGACGAGACCACTGTGTTAGGGTGGAGCCAGAGTCCCTCTGTCTTAGGGTGGAGCCAGAGTCCCTCTGTGTTAGGGTGGAGCCAGAGTCCCTCTGTGTTAGGGTGGAGCCAGAGTCCCTCTGTGTTAAGGTGGATCCAAAGTCCCTCTGTGTTAGGGGGATCCAGAGTCCCTCTGTGTTAAGGTGGATCCAAAGTCCCTCTGTGTTAGGGGGGATCTAGAGTCACTCTGTGTTTGGGGGTATCCAGAGTCCCTCTGTGTTAGAGGGTATCCAGAGTCCCTCTGTGTTAGGGGTGATCCAGAGACCCTCTGCATTAGGGGGGAGCCAGAGCCCTTCTGTGTTAGGGGGTATCCAGAGTCCCTCTGTGTTAGGGGGGATCCAGAGTCACTCTGTGTTAGGGGTGATCCAGAGTCCCTCTGTGTTAGGGGGGAGCCAGAGTCGCTCTGTGTTTGGGGGGATCCAGAGTCCCTCTGCATTAGGGGGGAGCCAGAGCCCCTCTGTGTTAGGGGGTATCCAGAGTCACTCTGTGTTAGGTGTGATACAGAGTCCCTCTGTGTTGGGGGGGATCCAGAGTCCCTCTGCATTAGGGGGGAACCAGAGTCCCTCTGTGTTAGGGGGTATCCAGAGTCCCTCTGTGTTGGGGGTATCCAGAGTCCCTCTGTGTTAGGGGGTATCCAGAGTCCCTCTGTGTTAGGGGGTATCCAGAGTCCCTCTGTGTTAGCGGGTATCCAGAGTCCCTCTGCATTAGGGGGGATCCAGAGTCCCTCTGTGTTAGGGGGGATCCAGAGTCCCTCTGTGTTAGGGGGGATCCAGAGTCCAGAGTGTGTGTGTTTGGTTCTGATTAAAAGAATGATAATCATAAGTCACTTTTGCTGTACTGTAGCATGTCAATGTAAATGTTTCCACCGGTTTTAACTTCAAATAAACATTCCAGAAGTTAATCATGTTATGGCTCCTTAATGTTTGATGTCATTAAATGTGTAATTAGTTATTATTTTATCATTTAATGTATAATTAGTTATTATTGTATAGTAAACTATTACACAAGATTTCATGGGCAATTTGACTCTTTCAAATTGACTGAAATAGTTTTGGGAAATGTTAAATTTGGGGATGTCCTAAAGGGCTTAAGGAAAAACAACACGTTCTACTGCATACGTCACCTCTAATTGGCTGATAGGGTCACATGCTACTGCATCATCTCTGATTGGCTTAGAAGGTCACGTGCCGCTGCATCACCTCTGATTGACTGATAGGGTCGCATGCTACTGCATAGGGTCACCCGGTCACCTGTTGATGAAGTGGCCCTGCAGCCCATTAGCCTGTTAGCCCTGCAGCCTGTTAGCCCATTAGCCCGTTAGCCCTGCAGCATGTTAGCCCTGCAGCCTGTTAGCCCATTAGCCCGTTAGCCCTGCAGCATGTTAGCCCTGCAGCCTGTTTGCCCATTAGCCCGTTAGCCCGGCAGCCCTTCAGACCGGCAGCCCTTCAGTCCTGAATAAACTCAACCTGTGTTTTAAAGACGGGTCAAGGTTCGGTCTCCTTTAATGTAAAAACTATATATATGTTAAGGCCATGCTGAAAATACTAATGAAATATCTCTTTCATCCTGATGAGAAGCAAGAGATGTTTCCTTTTAATGACACCTTGTGGTTTTTTCACCTGCTTTCTGATTTCTGATTTTTTGTGAGGGAAAGTTTCCTTAGTTTACTAAGTATACTGTTCAGTGTGAGGCTTGGACCCACAACCTTCTGACCGATGAGCTGTCTCAGCTTGTCTCTTCTGGTGACATCATCACAACCTTCTGACCAATGAGCTGTCTCAGCTTGTCTCTTCTGGTGACATCATCACCTCCTCCTCTTCAGTGGCCAACTCATGTGTATCTGTAGGGGCTTGAAGTGCTCTTTTAACGACACCCTTCATGATAGGAGAATCAAGTCACAACTTAGTTACTTTTCTGCTTGGTGTGACTCATGCGCTATCAAGTCTGTCCTAGGTTTGTTTCGTAGGCCTATTGTACTTCACATAGCCTACTTACTACTTCCTAACTGACTTATCAGAGAGAAGAGATCTCAGAGACAGAGAGATTCTGCTTTTTCTCATCCATTCATGTTTTCATGTTTGTGATGCAAAGTTGTTGGGAGACGTGGAACCTGTCTTGTTCAGGACCAGGGACAGATCCCACAGTTTATTCTTCTACATTTCAAACACAAGTGTGAAGAAAAGACCGGACCAGGAGGATTAAGAGAGATCACACGACACCCCGCCGAGGGGCACCAGTTAGGCCTATATTTAGACCGGATTTACCGGAGAGAGACGAGCGTTCCTCCAGGCTGAGCGGCGGGGAAACGGCTCGTCTGCGGCTGGGGGAGAGGAGATGTCTGCGGCAGGCGGCTTCCAGGCGGCCAGCACCCTCTGGAGGAACAACAACTACACCCTGCCCGTCCGGGACCCCCCTCTGTCGGACCAGGGGGAGACCATCATCGGGGTCTACCTGCTGGTTCTCGGTTGGTATCAACACGTTGTGCATTTATAGTTCTTAAAGAACATTTAGACAGAAATACTAACTTTGTCTGATGGCCAATGCGGTGGTGTGGAGGAGGGAACTAACTGTAGTTGTTGTAGATGTTATTGGTAGAAGTATCTAGATATAAGGGTATTTATTGGTAGAAGTATTAAGATATAGGGGTATTTATTGGTAGAAGTATTAAGATATAACGGTATTTATTTGTAGAAGTATCAAGATATAAGGGTATTTATTTGTAGAAGTATTAAGATATAAGGGTATTTATTTGTAGAAGTATTAAGATATAAGGGTATTTATTGGTAGAAGTATCTAGATGTAAGTGTATTTATTGGTAGAAGTATTAAGGTATAAAGGTATTTATTGGTAGAAGTATTAAGATATAAGGGTATTTATTGGTAGAAGTATTAAGATATAACGGTATTTATTTGTAGAAGTATCAAGATATAAGGGTATTTATTTGTAGAAGTATTAAGATATAAGGGTATTTATTTGTAGAAGTATTAAGATATAAGGGTATTTATTTGTAGAAGTATTAAGATATAAGGGTATTTATTTGTTGAAGTATTAAGATATAAGGGTATTTATTTGTAGAAGTATTAAGATATAAGGGTATTTATTTGTTGAAGTATTAAGATATAAGGGTATTTATTTGTAGAAGCATTAAGATATAAGAGTATTTATTTGTTGAAGTATTAAGATATAAGGGTATTTATTTGTAGAAGCATTAAGATATAAGAGTATTTATTTGTTGAAGTAGCCTATTTAGATGTCAAGCCTGATCTACCATCGTTGTTTGACTGGATTAGAGTGGTTAGTGGATCAGGATTAAACCGGTTCAGACATAAGGATCAATTATTCTACTAGTAATACTCGTGTTAATACTACGGCATCCCAAACAACATGCTGCAGGCAGACAGACAGAGCATGGGCATAACTTTGGTTTGAAATTTGTAGACGCGATGTGAGCCTAAGAAGTGTGAGCCGCAAATGTTTGCAGGAATTTTAGCGCAAATAGGCAATAGGTTTAGGGAAGGCTACTAGAGAATCAGATGCTCCTGAAGCCCATTATGTACCCACAGCCTACAGGTGTGCCTGCATGCTATTTAATACTATTACTTATTCAGTGCTTTTCAGGACTTCTAATCTCAACCCTGGGGGGTTGTTAGGGTTAGGGTTTCATGTTAGGGTTACCCTAACCCTAATATGAAACCCTAACCCTAATATGAAACCCAAACCCTAACATGAAACCCTAACCCTAATATGAAACCCAAACCCTAACATGAAACCCTAACCCTAATATGAAACCCTAACACTAATAGGAAACCCTAACCCTAATATGAAACCCTGACCCAAATATGAAACCCTAACCCTAATATGAAACCCTAACCCTAATATGAAACCCTAACCCAAATATGAAACCCTTACCCTAATAGGAAACCCTAACCTTAATAGGAAACCCTAACCCTAATATGAAACCCTAACCCAAATATGAAACCCTAACCCTAATATGAAACCCTAACCCTAATATGAAACCCTAACCCAAATATGAAACCCTTACCCTAATAGGAAACCCTAACCCTAATATGAAACCCTAACCCAAATATGAAACCCTAACCCTAATATGAAACCCTAACCCTAACATGAAACCCAAACCCTAACATGAAACCCTAACCCTATTATGAAACCCTAACCTTAATATGAAACCCTAACCCTAACATGAAACCCTAACCTTAATATGAAACCCTAACCCTAACATGAAACCCTAACCCTAATATGAAACCCTAACCCTAATATGAAACCCTAACCCTAATGTAAAACCCTAACCCTAACATGAAACCCTAACCCTAATATGAAACCCTAACCCTAATATGAAACCCTAACCTTAATAGGAAACCCTAACCCTAATATGAAACCCTAACCCTAATATGAAACCCTAACCTTAATATGAAACCCTAACCTTAATAGGAAACCCTAACCCTAATATGAAACCCTAACCCTAATATGAAACCCTAACCCTAATATGAAACCCTAACCCTAATATGAAACCGTAACCCTAATATGAAACCCTAACCCTAATATGAAACCCTAACCTTAATAGGAAACCCTAACCCTAATATGAAACCCTAACCCTAATATGAAACCCTAACCCTAATATGAAACCGTAACCCTAATATGAAACCCTAACCCTAATATGAAACCCTAACCTTAATAGGAAACCCTAACCCTAATATGAAACCCTAACCCTAATATGAAACCCTAACTGCAGTGTAAATGTGTGTGTAACCGTCGGTGTTGTCTTGCAGGCTGGCTGTCCTGGTTTGGGAACAGCATTGTGCTGTTTGTGTTGTACAAGCAGAGAGCCTCACTACAGCCTACCGACTACCTGACCCTCAACTTGGCCATTTCCGACGCCAGCATCTCCGTGTTCGGCTACTCCCGAGGAATCATCGAGATCTTCAACGTCTTCAAGGACAATGCATACCTGATCTCCTCCATCTGGACCTGCCAGGTAGGAGCATGTCCTCCATCTGGACCTGCCAGGTAGGAGCATGTCCTCCATCTGGACCTGCCAGATACAAGGACGTCCTCCTACCTGGCAGGTAAGAGCACATCCTCTGCTCAGTGTTTTGGTTTTCTGTTTAAGTTGAAGCCTCGGTGTACAGTAACTCCCAGACCATAATAGTAGTGGTCGTCATGGCGATGGTGTGTTCCAGGTGGATGGTTTCTTCACGCTGGTGTTCGGTCTGAGTAGCATCAACACTCTCACCATCATCAGCATGACACGCTACGTCAGGGGCTGCCACCCCACCAGAGGTACTAATGCATACTAATACATAATAATATATACTAATACTAGACTATATTATACTGTAATATAGCATGACACGCTACGTCAGGGGCTGCCACCCCACCAGAGGTACTAATACATACTAATATATACTATGATAAACATAAACATAGTGCAGTATAATATATTCTGATATAGTATATAACATACTGTGATACGCATACATATACATAAATAAATACAGTATAATGTATTATAATGTATTATGATGTAGTATTTATAGTGTGTGCTCTGGTTGTCCTCAGCTCACCTCATCACCAACACAACCATCAGCGTCTGTCTGGTCTTCATCTGGGCCAGCGCTGCATTCTGGTCGGGTGCACCGCTGGTGGGCTGGGGGAGCTACACAGGTAGGAATACAACCTGTTCACTCTGGTTTAAACCGCTTCAGACAGCTTCAATCCACCTCACACAGTGCTTCAAATCACTTAAACCAGTTTAAATACCAGTTTAAATACCAGTTTAAACGGGTTCAAACCACTTAACATCGCTTCAAATAGCTTCAATCCACTTCAAATCTGTTCACACAACGTCAAACCAGTTCACACTACTTCAAACCAGTTGAGACCAGTTAAAACTCATTGCAACCAGTTCAGACCAGTTAAACATGTTGAAACCAGTTAAAACTTGTTAAAAGTACTCCTAGTTGTGTTCAGATCCCGATAGCTACTGTGTTGAGAAGCTAGGTGGTGCAGCTCTCAGTGGTTTGTTGTTCCTCTGACTGCGTGTGCGTCCTCAGTCTGCTGCTCAGTGTGTCCTTTGGGCAACCGAGCGCGAAGCAACCGTGTGTTGTTGTGTTGTGGCGTCTAGACCGTGGCTACGGGACCTGTGAGATCGACTGGGCTAAAGCCAACTACTCCAGCCTCTACAAGTCCTACATCCTCTCCCTCCTGGTGTCCTGCTTCCTGCTGCCTGTGGGCCTCATGCTGTTCTCCTACGTTTCCATCATCAACACAGTGAAGCGAGGAAACGCCCTGGCGGCGGACGGAGACATCAGCGAACGCCAGCGCAAGATAGAGAGAGACGTCACCATAGTAACACACACACACACACACACACACACACACACACACACACACACACACACACACACACACACACACACACACACATCCAACACGACCTACACTGGCTCCTCCTGGCTACGGACCATTTCTGTGGTATTATTCTGGTCCGGTCACTAGCCTCAGGACCCACATGTCATTAGACCAGTGGTTCTCAACTGGTCTAGCCTCAGGACCCACATGTCATTAGACCAGTAGTTCTCATTTGGTCTCAACCCACTTAAGGGTCGCAACCCACCAGTTGAGAATCACTGGTCTAAACCACACTATCATGGCCGCCGGCTCGTTCTGTCGAGGAATAAAGATGAGATGAAAGATTGAAGCGAGACAGATCCTGAGGGTCACTGCTTCCTGCAGAGCGCTCTTACTTTGAAAGATGAGATAAAATACGGTAAACCTTACTGTTCCTCATATATACAACAAAACAAAAACATAGGGTATCACTTGTAATTCTGTACTGTAATTTGCACTTTGTATCCCTAATAAAAAATATTTAAAAAATAATAATAATACGGTAAACCTTGATAAACACAGCAGTAGAGACCAGCAGGTCAGAGGTCATGTTCCCACTATGCCCCATTCATTATTGACAGTATGAAATAAAATAACGTCTCCAACTTCTGAGAATCACACAACGACAACATCGTATTCAGAAATATACATTTAGTCCATCCACACATTTTCATGTTCATCGAAGAAAGATCTAAGGTAATATTTCAGTTTGAAATATGTGTAACAGGCATCAGGATGTGCAGTATGTCCAGTATGTGTCACACCTGCTGGACATACTGTCCACAGTATGTGTGACAGTGAACAGATCGCGTACTTGTAAGTAACATCATCTTGAAAACTAGCTCAAACTAAATCACACAACCATGGCGACAGGGGCAGCCCGGAACCGATCTGGTCAATAACTCAACATTGTGGTATCCAGGTTTCCATAGTGATCTGCATGGCGTTCATCCTGGCGTGGTCGCCGTACGCCGTGGTGTCGCTGTGGTCCGCCTGGGGCTTCCAGGTGCCGGTGCTCACCAGCATCTTCACGCGGCTCTTCGCCAAGTCGGCCAGCTTCTACAACCCTCTCATCTACTTCGGCCTCAGCTCCAAGTTTCGCAACGACGTGGCGGTGCTGCTGCCCTGCACGCCGCGCGCCAGGGACGCCGTCCGCCTCAGGCGCTTCAGGCCCAAGGACGGCCCCCCGGGGACCGCCAGAGGCCCCCTCAACGCCACGGAGAGGAAGTACGCGGCCGGGGACCCGGGTGTCCCTGGGAACCCCTACCCGCCCCCCAGCCCCCCCCAAGACTCAGGCCTGGGCAGCCCCCCCGCCGACCCCCCCTCGCAGAGCGCAGGAGAGTCCGTCTGCGTCCGACTTTGAAATAGTTTCAGATTTTACTGCGCAATAAATAGGAGAACCTTTAAAGTACAGTTTAAGGACCAGTGTTGAAGCCGTTAAACATGTTTCATATTTACTATATATAATGTTTCATGTTTGCTTTAAAATGTTTCATATTTACGATATATAATGTTTCATGTTTGCTTTAAAATGTTTCATATTTACTATATATAATGTTTCATGTTTGCTTTAAAATGTTTCATATTTACTATATATAATGTTTCATGTTTGCTTTAAAATGTTCATACTTAAAAAGAGTTATATTTACTTTCAATTTATATTTGGGTCTTCCAGCAAATGAAGGTTGTTTTAAAAGATTTTTTAAGGGAATAATTGTATTATTTAACAGTTCAGATTAGAGGATATGAATGACATCCACAAGAACCCGCCTGCTCGTCTCATTGATATAATAATGTTATATTAAAGTAATAATCTCAAGACACTTTCCATCGCCAAATTAGAGTTATATATATTATTATTATTACTATTACATATTAATAATTAATTCATAGTTTTTGTATTTTGTGATATTTTCTACTGTATTGATTTGTAAGTGGTCACAGTTGTTAATAAATTATTTGCACCTTGTGGTTTTTACCTTCATATGAGCCTCTATGACCTTCGACCTTCGACCTGTCCTTCTGTTAGCTTACACTGATCTGTCTGTCTGTCTGTCTGTCTGTCTGTCTGTCTATCTATCTATCTATCTATCTATCTATCTATCTATCTATCTATCTATCTATCTATCTATCTATCCATCTATCTATCTGTCTATCTATCTATCTGTCTATCTGTCTATCTGTCTATCTGTCTGTCTGTCTGTCTGTCTATCTATCTGTCTATCTGTCTGGCTGGCTGGCTGGCTGGCTAGCTGTCTGGCAAGTAAAACAATTTGGAGCTAAAAACAAGCTGCTAAAGCTGTTGCTAATTTAAATAATGTATTGATAACACTGCAGCATAAACCGGATACAGTTTAGACCGGATCACAAACTCAACAGTAAATAGACACCAGGCTCTTCTCCGCAGACAGGTCTGTCTCTCCTCACTATCCACAGAGAGGTCTGTCTCTCCTCACTATCCACAGAGAGGTCTGTCTCTCCTCACTATCCACAGAGAGGTCTGTCTCTCCTCACTATCCACAGAGAGGTCTGTCTCTCCTCACTATCCACAGAGAGGTCTGTCTCTCCTCACTATCCACAGAGGTCTGTCTCTCCTCACTATCCACAGAGAGGTC